>CAEGAE010030809.1:0-82170 GCA_903067095.1 Girardinus metallicus | reverse complement strand
ACACAATGTTGCTAGATCCAATAGGAGGCTTGTACCAATTTGCTTAGTTAAATCCAGGTGGCGACTTTTATTTTGGCCAGGCAGTGTATGTATTGCCTTGACTTTACTCTCCATTTTCAAGGCATTTTTTTTCGCAAAGGTTTCACGTTGCGGAGCTTTTAGAAGCCTTTGCAGTGTGTTATCAAATGTTAACGCAACTAGATCCCGAGCGTCTGTACACTTTTATTTCCTGCATATATCACAAATGAGGAGACATTATCACCACATTCCGAGCATATGTGTCTTTGGCTTGCTGCTACAAACGTGGCACTTTGATTTACACGGCACTGAGGTGTTCACTTACCCACTTATTCTAATTGTAGCACAGCAAGGGAAGCTGGGAAGGAAAAAAAAAAAAAAAACGTTGTGAGCCTTTTTCAATAAAGCATGTGACACAACAGATTGCTTTCACCACAGATTGCGTGGTGCGAGCAGAGAGTAAGACAGTCAGGTCGCAGAGGAGACACCCAGTTGCAGCTCTGGATTTGAATATGCCCTCTGGGCGAGGGTGTAAAAATAGTCTCGGTAAAACTGGAGTAAACAAGGCAGGAGAAGTAGAGTAGGCTATGAGAGAGAGCGCGACGGACAGAGCGGAGGATGGTGGTTGCTGTCATTCATGTGTCTCCGCCACTTCCTTTCTTTCCTCTAATCAGAACGAAGCCTGCGTTGAGGGAACATGTGAACTCACCTGAGATTATTGGGCTGTAAAGAGCCGGGTATTGTTTGGCCACCTGTGGCCTGCTCAGTCGGGGGCAGCTTCCTGTGTTGACGGGATTTTAACGCTCCGGTCTGCTCGTAGATGGAAAAACAATGAGAGGGCGAGCGAGCAGTGCTCGGAGTAAATCTTTGAACAGCACCAACGCAAATGGAAAGATACACACCTCAGTCAAAAACACAAAGAGCCCTAATTACGAACCCCTGTTTTCAGATTAGTGAGGCACAAGCAACCAGTGTAATGCGCTGGTGCAGTCAGTCATCAGGTAGCAGATTCTACCGTAACTTTAACTATTTACCTATAATTGCATGTTAATGCTCATGGCATTAGCTTAGATTGTATTATTCACTCCCTCAGTTACATAATAACTCCGAAGAGTGTTCAGAAACTTTATTAGCCAACAAATCTGCCCTGTTGGTAATAGATTTAATTGATATCTAACAATCACCTCCATCCCTGATTAATAAAATAACCTTTCTTTGCCCATGAGCCCTGCTGCAGAGCGTGTTTCCTTATGTTCACTAGAGGGGGCTATCCATGCACTTATTTAGCACGGTACAGTACATCTCAGTGAAAAGATGCTCTAATCTAAGGTCAGTGACCTGAATCAGAGGAATCGGTTCACATTCTGATGGTGTTTTGAGCAGCTCAGCCTCTTTTCTCCTTATTACTGGGATTTAAATCCCCAAAAAACAAAAAAGCTATTGATTGTAAAAGTCCTTCACAAGAAACAAATCTGAAATCATAATGTAAAACGAATATTTGAAATATTTTCCTGAATGATTGAGAGAGTTGGACACAATTACCAGAGTGTTCAAGCATATTGGAGCAAAAGAGATCCCCTACATTTGTGATATGTTTATTTATTTATAAAAATGTTTAAAAAATTATGCAGCGTTTTCCTTCAACTTCTCAATCATGTCCATATTGTGTTGATTATATCCCATAATATCCCAGACTGTGGTTTGTGTTTGTGACATAAAATGTGAACATTTTCAATGTGTTGGTTTCACTACAATTGCAAAGGAATTTATGTGCGTGTGTGTGGCCACAGCTGATCATTTAAAATCCCATTAGGTTTTGTTGTTACAGTACCCAGACAGCAGTAACAAATCAAGAAAAATCCTCATGTGATTAGTTTTGGCATGTATCAGTGGATAGATTTTACAGCTCGCCTAATCGATCGATTGTCTGCGTGTGCCCATGAATCCAGACGGAGGCAGCCGCAGCACCCAGCTCAAGTCACCTCTGGGGATCTGGCGCCGAAGCCGTAGCCTGCTTTCAAACGGCGAGATATCTCTTAAGCTGTTGAAATTTGGTAAAAGCAAGAGACCTTGGAGGCAAGACGCATGAAATCCAGCCTCCAACGCACCACAATCATTCCCACTATTTTAATTTACATTTTTTATTTTCATAAGGCTACTTCCCCAGAATTTCTTTTAGACTTTCTCAAGCTTCTTAGTTATCTGTTTCTTTCCACTGAGTCTGAGTCTGAGGGAAAACTATGTCAAATTGTGGCTGCTTTTTAATAAAAGTGCTTCATTGAGAGAGGGTGCTGGAAGTTGGACTTCTGGGGCTTTGCATGTCCCCATTCTGTGCCACAAAAATGTTGGTGTTTTCTGGATGATTTCTTCTCTCCTGAGGCTTCTTGCCTCTGCTTGCTCCCTGAGGGGACAGAGGACGTTTCTTTGATAAGTCTGGCAGCAGCTCCTACTGACCTCTCCCCCAGTTTTGCAAAGCATCACTGAGCAGTTAGGTTCTAACTCTCTGAGACTTTGAGGCTTAAAATGGAACAAGTTAAGTTAAAAATATTTAATTAGAGTCAGATGGTGCTGCTTTTTGCAAATAATGATGGCCCAATTTAGGATAATCGGGAGACGATGTACTGTCTGTAAAAAGTGATAGTGATGATTACCTCCAGTTAGATGTGTAAAAAAAACTCAGAAGTGCTAATATTAAATATTTGGATTCATTCAGAAATCTGTCAGTTGGGTTAATTTGTCGCTCATGTTACATCAGGTGTAACATGAGTGACAAAACTTCCTGTTCAATTTTACATTTTAAATTATCAGATGTAATAATTTAATTATGCATCAATAATCTGGTGCATACTTTATCAATCTGAACGATTACCATCCAACAGTTTCAGTCAAGTTTTCAGTCTCAACACAAATCATCTAACGATCACCAGATGTAATCTTACTCCTTGCTTTTAACAACACTTCTTGATCAGAGATCTACGTTTGATGCAGTTTCTCATTATATTCTCCTCATGAGATTAAAATCTTTTGCCATCAGTGGCATCTCACAAATTCTGTCTTCCAGATCATAATTAATATGTACTGTTACAATATTTCAGGTTCACCATTTGTCACTGATGTTCCCCCAGGCTCTGTCCGATTTCTTTTTATTTATTCTTCTCCTTCTGTAGCTTTTGGTTTAAGTATTTGGAAATAAGGCAGGGAGTTTTTGTCTTTTGCTGGTGATACCCAGCTTTTACATACCAAAAAAAAAAACAAATTCCATACTTTCAGCTTCATTCTGATTGACTGTCAATCCAAAATGTAATCATGGTTATCTGCTAACTTTATTAACGTGACCCACATTTGTTTGGGACAATTTTCTGTCTGTTAACAATTATCTGATCTCTGATGTTAAGAACTTTTTTTTTGATGATGATGATATGCATCCACTTTGATTCAGTTGAACTCGGTTTATTTAATTTGTTCCAATTTGCATCAAATGTTGTCCCAGAACACTTCACAAAAACCTCTAAACAGAGATATAAGGTGCATTTTATCCAATCAGACAGATTCAATGTATTTCTATCCAATCCTTGTCAATGTAGTCAAGTTCAGTTTATTATTGCAACTGATAAGAGTTTGTAAGAAAAGCCAGCTGACTGCATTGAGCCTTTGACTTTGCAGCAGTTAAGCCTATAACCTATGGCTAACACTATTGCCATTTTTGTCGATGCTTTACTGTGACCCTATAACAATAAAATCTATGTTTTTCTTTGTTTACCAAGACCGTGTGTGCAAAATCTGTAAGAGACCCCTGATTCTTTTCGTTTAGCTTGTAGCTAGTAAGATTTCCTTGTAAAACTTAAACTGGTCTTCATTGATAGTTCTTAAGTTCTTTTGTTGGTCGCAAAGTGGTTCTATGAAATTCGACTGCTTTTTCAAAGTTTGTTTCTCTCTGATATTTTGATCACATCTGTACATAATTTGGGGGGAATCGGGGTGTTTCCTTCAGTTTTGACAGTTTTAAAATGGAAAGGACGTTTTTGGCATGTGCACTGAACATGCTGTGACCTTTTATTGCAGTAGAGGCAGCTGCTAGAACATTTACATATTTCTGTCAGACGGAGCACTGCATGGAAACACTGCCCTGATGATCTAATCGAATATGAGGTCAGTGGCCATGATGCGGGGGAAACTTCTGCAGTTATCTTCAACGCTGATCAGGCTGACGTAGGTAGTCTCTCTGTAAGCTCCAGTGGGTTTCCTCCATCCTCATTAAATCTTGTTTAAATACATAAGCTCTAAGGTCTCCTCATGGTCGTATAATGCAAGAACATCTCATCCTTTTGACTTAAGGGGTTTTCCAGGTCACTTGTTATTGATCACCATTCTGTTGACATGTTTCGGTTCAGCTCAGTGGAAGGTGTTGAACGCTACATTAAGCCCTTTTGGTGAAACAGCAAGTTCTTTGTCACAAATTAAGTATGTGTGCTGGTTATGGGCTTGTTATGCACAGCGTATGTTTTGGGGAAATAGTTGGAGATTGTATGACGTGAAACTACACAGGTAGACAACGTGTTACTTCTCAGTGGTGTAGAGGCATACTTTTTGTTGCTCAGGTGTTTTGTTATTACCTGTCATGGTGTTGGTGTCTTTCAGTGATATTCTCCGGATGTGTGTCATTTGTCGTGCTTCATTTTGCAATGACGGGTGAAGTGGCTGTCTTCATTGTTCATCTTAGCTCAGTTTTTTTGTTTTACTTGAGCAGGTGCACCGCATCTTACAACAACGAGAACACTTTATTTTTCCATTCCCATTAACTAACCAACCATCTTGGGCTGAAAGCTCAAATATCCATCCATCCATCCATCCATCCATCCATCCATCCATCCATCCATCCATCCATCCATCCATCCATCCATCCATTTTCTTACACCATTGTCCCTAATGAGGTTGGGAGGGGTGTTGGTGGTTATCTCCAGCGAGACATTTTGGGCGAGAGGCAGGATACACCCTGGATGGGTTGCCAGTCTGTCGCATGGCAACACAGAGACAGGACAAACAACCATGCACACGCACACTCACACCTAAGGAGAATATAGAGACCAATTTACCTAACAGTCATGTTTTTGGACTGTGGGAGGAAGCCGGAGTACCCAGAGAGAACCCACGTATGCACAGAGAGAGCTCAAATATCAGTGCATTGTATATTAGCTCCCCTAGTGGTCAAATAATGAGTAGCTGAGTAACTCAGCCAAAAGAGCAAACTGCTTTCAGTTAAGTTTGTCACTCTTCACTTGTGCAAACAGAAGAATTTCTCTTTGTAGAACAAAATATTTAAAGTTTTTTCTATGGCTCTATTAAATAATTGTTTGTTGCAACTTTTGTTGCAAAGGAATACATTTTAGGCAGGATATTTGTATTATATCCTGGTACGTTAAAAATTTGTGTCAGCCTAATGAGGTCGGGAGGGGTGCTGGTGCTTGTCAGCCTGCTGTTTCTTTTACATCAGGTCCTTATTAGAGCTGATTCTGTAAAAATGCAACTGAATGTTTGTCCTCTGAATTGTTTTGTCAGTAACTTTATAATAAGACTTGGATAACACTGGAATTACTTCTTTTATAATACTTTTTAACCAAATGGAAGAATAATAGTTTTAAAAAAATCTAGGCGTAGTCTTGGACTCCTTGAGATCTCAACTATTTTTGGATTTTAGTCCAAAAATAGTGACTCGGAAGGGAATCATCAGGGACATGTGGCTTATTTATGTGTCCGTCCATTACTTCTCCAGAATGAGGAGAAAGAAAGAGATGCAAATAAGGACTGTGACAACACGAATAAAGAGACCTGACAGCACATATAAGAATGATGTATTGTTCATTGCTAGTCAAACAAACCGATAGGAAAACTGAAGAAATGGACACACAGGGAGACGAAGCGGGCGGGTGTAGGATCCAGTCTTTGTTCTTCTGCGTGCTGCTGTGTGGACGATGGACCCACACATACGTCAGGTTGCCATAACTCATCATCATCCCACCGAAAGAAAAGAGACAGTTCCTTGTTATGAGCACAACACAAATAACAACACAGTGGAGAGTGTTGAGACGGAGAAGAGCTCCAAACATCCCAAATGCCTTAGCAGGGACAATTTGATTCCACACTCACTTTTTGCAGATACGTTTTCGTTTCCGTCACCAAAATGTTTTGTTTATTGTACTAATGGGATGAGATGAGAGCACCCCTGATGCAGCATCTGCTATATATTTCATGTGCATACAGTTACATGCATTTGGTTTTGGTCTGACATTTTGCCAGGGCTGCTGCGGGCAGATATCTGCTCTGTCACAGCCCCAAAGCCTTACTAAAGATAGACAAGAAATAGATACGTCAGAGTGGATTTCTGGACTTGTCCACTCACGCTGCGTATGACACGGTCAGCAGCTGAAGGGCTGTTTGTTGCGCGCATATGTGTGAGCTTCTCTGCCGCACGGGGCAGTCTCTGTGGGGCATGTTCTGTTTTTAACTTTCCATCCACACCCATTGCAGACAGACAGAGAGAAACCAAGACTGGGCCTGTCCAAGTACATTACAGTAACCATTTGGAAGCTAGTCAAAAAAAAAAAAGTCGGGAAACGGAAAGTGGGACACATAAACAAGCAGTGGAGTTCCCACTTTGTATAATGGTACATAATGAACACTGTAGGGTATAAATGTACATATATGACACTGGCGCTGAGATGTCATGATTTTGTTTTTAGACATAAAATTCCAATTATGCTGAATAGATTTTTTTTTTTTAAGTTTTGAATAAAGCGTTTGTGCTTGCTGGTTGAAGTTTAAAGAGAAACTTTGGATTTTTCATGTGTTGACTGTGGCTGCCGTCACTGTCTTGTAATTGGAAGATTGTAGGTTTGATTCCAGCTCTTTCCTGTAACATGTTGATGTGCAGTTGGGTAAGACACTTAACCCCAAGTTGCTGATCTGCATATTGGTGTACAAATGCATGAATGGGTGAATGTGGCTCTATTGTAAAGCATTTTGGATGGTCAAAATGACTGGAAAAGTTCTATGCAAGCTCTGTCGATTTACCATTAATTTCTCTAATTTACCTGATGTGTTGATACTTTGTTTGCTGTTTATTGCTCTTTTAGTCACAAGCAAAATATTGTGAATTTTTTTTATCTTGTACAAACATACCTCTTAAAAATTCTAGGACTGTTTTAGTGTTTGCTGCTGAAGCGCCACAGGGTCTTATAGTAGATTTACCATAAATGTGCCTCTTTCTGTGAAGCTTCATGCCTCGATTTTCCCTTTGTCCACTTTTATCTTCAATTGTTGTGGCAGTCAACTTCCTCTGAAGCTATTAGTGTCATTTATACATTAATTCTACCCTGGTAATTCAGAGAACACCGCATCAACTATTAAATCACAACCCTCCAGTGTACAGTTTCACCTCGCTGTCTTTACTTTTTGCATCGAGTGGCCAGGAAGTTCAGTTTCCACTTACAGTTACAGCAGACACCAACACCCAACTCTCCTGCAAAGACACAGGAGGAAGAGAGTGAAAGGTGTCAGGAAACAGGGGAAGAGAGCATGACGAAAGGGGAAGAAAGTGGATTTATCTGCTGGTTCAGAATTCACAAAGAATCTTTCCGACAGATGGGTTTTCTGCAATACCCTGCTTAAAGCGGTGCAATAAAAAGGTAGAAAGACTAAATATTTGATTTACCATCTGAAAAAAGTAAATGTAACTCGATCCTTACTAGTACATGATGTTGTAGATTATTAAACTGATAGGAGGAACTTTTATGATTAATCCTTCTGTCTTACGTGGGGTGCAGTTATGACACGACACAAGCACAATTTTCTGATCTTTGCTTTGAAATGAAAAACATGTGAGTACATGCCGCTAAAGCAAGGCAGACATGTGTTGTACGCTGACAGTTTGTTCAGCTGCACACAAATGTGTTTGACCTGTTTAGGGTCATATGAAAAGTAAAATCAGGAAAGAATAAATACGGGGAGAAACAGTTAAATAAACTCATAAGAGTTCAGCTAAAATTATTCGAATGCTGAAGAGCTTATTATGTTTTCTGTGTTTCAGACACAGAAGCAGAGAGGAATGCACTGAAAGAGCACGTCTACCCTAAACTGCGAGACTTCTGCAGGGAGAACTATGGGATTGAATTCCAGGTAAGAGGGCGTCTTTGTCCTTTTTATTGTTTTTTCCTCCGAAGAATGAGAACATTCAAAGTTTTTTTTTTTTTCCTAGGTGCCTGCAAAGCTACATGTACATTATGTCTTTTAGAGCTGTTTGGAAGTGTTACAAGCCCCTCGGGCTCCAAGCGCAAGTCTGTTTCTCTTCAAGCGGACACAGAAGGGTAGCAGAGATAAGGCTCTGGTTGGTGAAGTTTGGCACGCATGTAGATGTGGATAAGGCAGAGCGATGCGAGGGCTTTCCCTTTGTTGTTGTTGTCGTCAGGGAGCAGCCGCGTCCTCTCTGCGGCGTCCACTGATCCAGATCATTTGCATTTCAAATCAATGGACGGAAAGAGATTGCTATCAGAGGCTTGTTTGTTTAGCAAATCCAGGAGAGTCTTGGAGGTAGGGGACGCAAAGAGGGGAGATTTCTGCCATACGGTAATTGGTTCTTGGACAGCTTCGCGGCATTTCTGACGAAAAGGGGAACCTCTGACTTTTTTCTGACAACAGTGATCACCTGATTCTCCTTTTAAGGAGGTTGTTTGGATCGGCAGCCAAAGCTCTGCTCAGAGTGGTATATGGTTGGGGTGGTTCCTTACCTTACAGTTTGTAATAGTTGCAGCATCCAGGTTTTCACCCTACATGTGTTATTTAATTACCAATTCCAAAAAGCTGTTGAGTAAAAAGTTCAGCGAGTGTATTAATAAGCAAATTACAGATCGACTTAATCCAGCTGGTTTGCAATCGGAGCAATCGATTCATCCTGATTGTTTTGTTTCAGAGCATCTTTGTTGTAAAACTCACACTCTGCCCTGTAAGGCACATTAACCTGTGGTTTTATCCATCTGGCAGCCTCCCGTGATGCCACACACGTCACACATACATGAACAGAAGCGTGTGCGATAAAAGAAGATAACAGAAGACTCTGGGCCACGTGTCTGTCTGGTGATTCAGCTCCCTGTGATGAAGCGTGAGCTGAAATGATTATGCAGAAGGCCTGGAAGTTAATACCGTGACTCACTTGCATTGCTCTTCCTCCTCCCCCTTCTTCTCCTCCTCCTCCTCATCCTCACCTTCTCCATATGAGAGTCGCCTCCTTGGCTGGAATCACCTTTTCACTGGAGCTCACTGATGATACGTGCCAATATGTGTGACCACGTTTGGCTCATGAATCATTTGCCGTGTGAAATCCTTTGTGATTTTTTTCTTTCCCGTTCCGTATTTTGGATTTTTTGCCGAATTGAGCTCGTTCTCTTTCTTTTTGATTTGTAATTTACGATCAGTCCTGCCTCCTCCTTCACATCCACGCTCCCCTCTTTCCTCCCCCCATTACTCACACACACTCGTGCACATCCGCTGACACACATATGCCAAAGCTGCTGCCGAAAACCAATTCTCCCAAGTCCCTCATCATTTGACTCAGTTTCCATACGGAGCGTTCCCCAAACAGGATGGAGCAGGATTGCGGGAGATGAAGCGCCGGGGAAATGGGCCACAGAAATCCAGCCCAGAGGCCGAGGGTCGTGTCCTCATTCAGTCAGCGCACAGCTTCCTCAGCCCTCTTTAGCAAATTTATTCCTCTGTATCCTGCTCCTTTTCTCTTTTTAATCAGTCTCTTGCATCTTTACTCTTCTCATCCAATATTAAAAACCGAACCAAGGCGAGAAAATAAGTCATTGCAGTAGAGAGGTTCCTGAAACACAACTGCCTGACAAGGTTCACAGGAACACTTGAAGAAAAACTTCAATGGACACCAAGAAAAACCTTCATATTCCATATGAGAACTAATTAGGGTCCCATCAAATTGCCACCAATTGAGCTGATAGTGAGACACAAGCTGCGTTTACATCATCTCAGGAGAAAAAGAAGTGTTTTTGACACCACACAGAGACTGCGAGCTGTTATTTGCAGGGCCAGATTACAAGCATTACTGTCTGTTTCCTCCACGGCTGCTTGTTATTTTGGAATGAAGCCTAATTGTCAGTCCAGTTTGCTGTCCAACTGTTTAGATCGGATCTTGATTTATTTCAATACTTGCGTATTTGTAGGGAAAATTAAGAAACAGGAAGCGGATAAATAAAAACTAAACTAATAAATATATATAAATTAAATTAGTGATGTACCAAAAGACTTGCAGTTGTTATTGCTGCAAAAGGTGGTTCTACAAAGACTCAGGTGAGCTACATAAAAAAAAAAAAACATATTTCTTTTGGTAAAAAAATAATAATAAAAAGAAGCTGAAAATATTCAATTTTCTTTAAACTTCTCAGTAATGTTGTACTTTGTTCATTTCTCACATAAAGTCATAATAAAACTTATTTGACAATATTTTCAATAAATTACCTGATTAAAAAAACAACAAGTCAGAACAAGGTCAATTTTTTAAGTCATTGGGAATAGCAACAAAAATTAAAAAAATATATTTTTTTCTATTTTATAAGTTGAGCTGGAGGTTTTCTATTTGCTAAAACCAGCAAAGTCTGAGTTGTTTTAATTGAAGGGATTCTTAAGGTTCTCCTGCTTTGTTATTAGCCAACAGAAAACAAGATTATATGAGACAAAGGCATGCATCTTATGTAAGAACACAGTTACTGTCATCTGATGATGCCAAAAAATAATCTTGATTTTCTTACTTTTAATTCAGCTGCAAGACAAAGTTAACTCCTCCCTTAACCAAGAGTTAAACATTATATAATAGCAGCTAACATTGCTGCCATCATCCTGTTAATATAGTACACAGTGTTCAGCCATTGTCACTTTTGTGAATTTTAATTCTTGCAAAACAAGTGGGACATTTAAAGAGGAACATAAAACAAAGCTTTCTTGTATTCCATTTTGCCTTTATTGAAAGGGAGGGGAACTGCCTGTCACTGCTTATTATGAAGGCCGGATTTCTTTAAAAAATAACACCCACTCTTAAAGCTACTAAATCTATTTTTCATCTTTTTGGGAAGGAACTGAAGAGTCAAACTTAATTATATTTCAGAGCTAGAAAACCTAAATATTATATTATTAAACAGAATCCACAATGTGTATTTTCATTCTTTTTTAGACCTGAGAAGTAATTTTAAACAGTACTTTTCTGACACTTAAACAGCCTTTAGAGCTACATCTTTTGAAAGCCTCCCAATTATTTGGAGGATGACATGCTGTCGGGAGCAGCAGGGCAAGAGTGTCTGTTTTTAACAGGAAATAGACCTGTCTAGTATCAAATGGGTGTGTAGCTGCTTACTTGCAACAAGAAAAAGGATGGAGTTACATCTCTGACTCTTCCCAAAAACCCTTTGTAAAGAAATTGATCCTTTAATTCAGTGAAAATGTCAGATTTTCACCTACTACCAGCAATCCCGTCTGCGGATGACCAGCTTAGATACCAATAAAATGTGAGGAAACTAACATTTCCTCACATTCCTCAACTAACATTTCCTCACATTCCTCAACTAACATTTCCTCACATTCCTCAAGACCATGGCCGAGGAAAGGGTAGAGTGCCTTCTCCGGGTCGTGGGGGAGTGTCCTGCCCCAAGTGGAGGAGTTTAAGTATCTCGGGATCTTGTTCACGAATGGGGGAGGAAGGGAGCGGGAGATTGACAGGGGGATTGGCGCAGTGTCTGCTGTGAAGCGGGCGCTGTACCGGTCCGTCGTGGTGAAGAGAGAGCTGAGTCAAAAAGCGACGATTTACCGGTCGATCTTCGTTTCTACCCTCATCTATGGTCATGAGCTTTGGGTCATGACAGAAAGAATGAGATCGCGGATACAAGCGGCCAAAATGGGTTTCCTCCGTAGGGTGTCTGGGTTCTCCCTTAGAGATAGGATGAGAAGCTCGGTCATCCGGGAGGGACTCAGAGTAGAGCCGCTGCTCCTCCACATCGAGAGGAGCCAGTTGAGGTGGCTCAGGCATCTGGTCAGGATGCTTCCTGGACGCCTCCCTGGTGAGGTGTTCTGGGCACGTCCCACCGGGAGAAAGCCCCTGGAAGACTCAGGATACCCTGGAGGGACTATGTTTCTCAGCTGGCCTGGGAACGCCTTGGGATTCCCCCGGAAGAGCTGGACGAAGTGGCTGGGGAGAGGGAAGTCTGGGCCTCCCTTCTTAAGCTGCTACCCCCCCGACCCGACCCCGGATAAGCGAAGGAAAATGGATGGATGGAGAAGTTTGATAACCTAAAACCTAAAATAACCTAAATAAATGTGAGCTCAAACCAGATTTTTCTTTTTTGTCTTATAAGAAATTTGAACAGTGAAAACCTCCAGAGTAAAATTCAGATTGATTATTTGTAGAAATGTGAAACTTTCATCGGCTTCTATTCACTGCTGCTACGTTTTATACAGTCTCTACAAGTCTCACTAATATATTAGTTATCAGCACATATATGTCGGTAGGTATTCCAAAAACACAGTTGCAGCCTCTCTGGGAAGTTTTAAAATCCCTGAATATGGTGCTGGTTTGTTAGGTCTATAAGCTGCTCCACATAGACCACATTTCTCTTAGATTTTTTTCCTCATTAATGGACAAATCGGCATATAAATGAGTTCACGCTTGAACTGGATACTTAGCTATCACTACCGTCTTTCTACCTGGACATTGTCTTACGCTTACTCAATCAAAAAGAAAAGGGTTTTGACCAACAATTTTCCAGAAATTGTTTAAATTTGGGTGTGCCATCTTAATTGTCTTCAGGCTCAAATTATAAAAAAAAAAATGCACTTGTCGTTCCTCCATCTGTTTACCTGGACTTTATAATTTTCATTTTGTATCTCATTCTTCTCTCAGTCTGTTGCTTTCTATCTCTGGCAGCCGGCCATCATCTCATCTCTATTCACCGCATGTTTCCTCTGTTTAGTCCCTATTCAGAAAAGCCAGCTGCCTTCTCATAAAAAGATGCTGACAATCGACGGAGATAATCAAAAGTCAAATATAAAACATGTGCGGGGCTTCACTGGCGCTGTATTTATAGATAACCCACGGGAGAGTTATTCATTTGGTAGAGGATGTCTCACTTATCATGTCAGATTGTTTCTGTAAAATCCGGTGAACATATGCACCTTCGGAAACAACAACTGAAAAGACATTTGCTCTACAATTACAGATTTAAATAGATTTTCTGAGTAAATATATACATATGCTGCCCCATGGATCAAATGTGCTCTCCAAATGCCCTCCAGTAACACCTACACTCTCCCACATATTTTTGCCCTCGAGCAGGTTGAGACCACCTCAGCCTTCTCCCAGCCATCGGCCAGTCTGACTAAGAGACGACTTTCTGCTCTGCACTTTACTCTTAACTGGTTGGTGAGAAAGGCTGATGATACCCAAAGGATCCATTGCCACCAAAGTTTCTCTGAGTAGAGAACGGACTTTGAGTGCAGGCTTGGTTGAAATGCAACAACATGTGCGCCCTGGGATGCATATATGTACTAAAACGCTTCTCATCTAAAATAATTTAAAAAAAAAAGATATTGATGTCTGGAGAAATGTATATTTTGACTCAACTATTGCTTAGAGATGAAGACAGATCTTTCACTGTATATGATCCATTTGATTCTTCAAATGGATCGGGGCATAACCAAAGTGTAACGGTAGACTTTAAAGCAATCTGTGCAGAAGTGGAGCTGTTTTGTCATCTTTAGATCTTTATATAAGTTATAAAATTCATCCACAGCTTAATTTTCCTGTTTTGATACTTTTAATTGTCTTTATAACGGCGAGTCTCCAAGGTTTGCACAGTTCTTTTGGGGGACTTAATCCTTAAGCTATGCCTGCTCAAGCATAGCTCTGAATTATTTCTATCTACGGGAAATCCCAAAAACAACTAATTTCCACGAACTGAAACCCTGTTCCAAAAGCTGTGCTACTCAAAAGCTGATATGCCGTGATAAAGTTAAACAAATGAAATGACAACAGAAATCTTTAGTTACCTTAGAGAAGCAGTAAGGGAAGTGAAAAATGAGGAAATTTGGCCACAAGACATCTTTCTGAATGTCCAAAAGAAATCTGTAGCAAAACAGCCAATGATTCAGAGTATCTACTCCTGATCTTTACATCCAATGAAGTATTATCTCTCTAGGATGCCACTCATTGTCATTTTTGTTTGATGTAAGGTTAGGGTTTTGATGCAGTCTAGAAAATCCTGGGAACGTATGAAGTTTAATTTAAGTAAAGTTAGCCTTAATATTATCCATTCCCCTGGTAGGAACGGATAATATTCCTACCAGGAATAATCCTGGTAAGAGTAATGTTCCTACCAGAGAGCAATTTTTATGAAATAAAATTACTCTCATAATTTTACCAACATTTTTCTTCCCACTTGAGCAATTTATGACACTTCATTGTAGGAACAAACGTTTTTGTTGAAAGAAGTTAACATCCTTCTTTCCTTCCTTCATCACTTTCTGCAGGTTTCATTTAGACCTCTGTAATAATATTACCTGTTGATTTTTAAACCTTAACTCTGAAAACGATGACGTTTTGATAAAAAAAAGTTGTGTAGGATCCCGGAGAATTCATTATGTCTTTTTACTTTATAACAGCCACTTAACCCAAGCAGATGGAAAAACAACAAAACGAGTATAACACACATTATTAAATGTTTTAAAAATGTACACTCTTAGTACAAATGGATGAATTTATAATCTCTGAATGCAGAATGGGGTCTGCAAAGCAGTTGAAGAATCAAAGCCATTCAAAGTGACTGAATTCAGCGTTGGTTCTGAGGCGCACATGTTTGCTTCGCACAAGATAGTTGGTCTGTTCTGAAGCTTTACGGTTTGTAGAGTAACACTGGGTCCCTGATAAAGTTAGACAGCTAATTACATGTAACAATATAACTCTAATTCACATTGTTTCTTACTAATGTCAGTTTCAAAACAGTGGTATCTCAAAAAGGTTACAGAACCTGTACGGAACCTGTGGCACTCCTATTATTTTGCTTCAGAAAAAATATCCAAAGTAACAACTTTGCATTTCCACAAACGGGAAGGATATGATGGGAAACACCCAGCTTTTCGAAATGATCCAAAGCTCAACCAGAGAAAGCCGCAATTCCATTTTCTGTCATTTAAGTCGATTTTAGACCTCAGGAACAGTACGACGCAAACTGTTGGCCATTTTGACACAGTGGCTGTTAAAAACTATATTATATAAACCAAGAATAAGTGAGCAAAGTCAAACACAAGCAGACACATTAACCCATAAACAGCAAACATAAAAGTAGCAGCAACCACTTAACACAAAGGGATATAATTTGAGTCACCGAAACAAAAAGACCGAATGAGTATTAGACATGTTAAGAAGATTCATAAAGCCAAACAGCCTTAAATCATTTCTCGTAAAAAGGATTAGCATTTCCTGTGAAAAAGAGGTCATTAGAAACATTTGAAGATTTGATGGTAATCTCAAATTCTCCATCTTATTTGTCTCATATTTAAGGAAAAATAAATTTGTCAGTGGATTTGTTGGTAAGACCTCATTATTTAACAAACAACATGTATTTAATAAAACTGCTGGCAGTACTGAGCTTAAATTCGTTAATGTCGGAGCCGTATCTATTTTTACTCGTCTCTTGCCTTTGAGTCTTTCTCATGTTGGGCTTTTTCCCGCCTGATTTCATGCCCTTTCTTCCTGGGCATCTTGGGCTGAATCCCAAATTCTAATAGTGTAACATTCAATAAATAAAAAAATAAAAAAAAAAAAGTAACAACAACATTAAAAACCTCTTCTCCTGCACTTGACCTGCCATGGGCAAATGCCTCGCAAGGGCATTGGAAAGCCGCTTAGCGGAAGCTGCTTCATCTGTTATGTAAGCGACAGCACCCCCGCGACTGCAGTTGAGCAGGAAGCGTTGAGGAAAGGGAAGTTATCAGAGAGAAGAGCAGGAAAGTTGCCTGAAAGAAAAACAGAGGAGGAGGCGGGAGGGAGAAGAGACCTGAAGAAACAAATCCACTCCCGCGGGAGTCTTCTCCTTTGTTAAAGGCGCTCTAAACGTTTCCCTCCTTTCTGCTTCTCTTCGTCCTTCTCTCCTTCGTTGGTCTCTCCATCCACGCCCGGCAGGTGAGGGCGCAAATTTAATCAAAATATTCTCGCCGCATGCACGCAGCGAGTAGGAATGAGTAATGTCTTCATTTAGCTTTTAATTACTGTGCATCCTCCCAATCACCTGCTGCAACCTTTCTGCAATCAGGGGGGCACTCATCTCACTTCATTCCTCTCCCCTCCGGTCCTTGTCAACACAAGTCCCATCACGGCCACCAACACATGCGCTCTGGAAGTAGATTAGTGACACTGATACAGTGTGACGGATGTGCCAAGCAATGAGGTTTTCACAATAAGCCAATATGAGGGATGTTTATCAAGTGTGCACACGACTGAGTGGGAGATTTTTTTTATTTATTTATTTTTTCAAAGTACCATAACAGTCTTCTGGTGGGGGAGGATAAGAAGTGTATTTAATCAACCAAAGTGTCGTTTTGATCCCACACTCTCGTGAATTACTTTCCTGCTGGCTGTGCCAAAGCAATTTGCTCTTTACCAAAAAGTTAATTGCAAACCATTCTTACCAAGCTTACAAAGACAGACATGTTTTTTTTTGTTTGTTTTTTTTGGTTTAAACTTAGCCACAGTCCCAGCACTTTGAGCATTGTTTGAGATTTGTTTTTTTGTTGTTTTTTTTTTTTTTGTCACTATAATGGATTTTATTCATTGTATTTTAAGCAGGAAAGTGGCAGAAAACCTGCAACAAAGGTCCTGAGTTTCAGAGTGGAACCTCACACTACGCCCTCAAAAATTTGATCTTAAAGTAAGTCTGGCATTGGGCTAAATCGGTCTAAAAGTGAAGATTCATTGGTTTGCTAAACCCAGTTTTAGATGTTAAATACAGCTAAGCTGAAAATATTTATATCGGAGGCAGATTTGCATCAAAATATTTCATTCAACCAAGTTTGCTTCCGTTAATAATACAACATTATTATCGTAAAGAAAAATCAGTTTTGCGGAAAGAAATGATTGTGTTTGTGTAATTGTATATTTCTATATCCTTGTCAGTAATCAGTGGTAAAATCTTTATTTGCATTACATCAACCAAAGCCTTCTTATAATTACTGACCAGTCTCTGGATATTTCCACTGGTTTATCTTTGGTGATAACCTCCAAACGTTTGAGGCTGAAAAACCTCCCAGCTATCTCAAGTTCCCTCCATAAAATCCCCATCAGATTCAAGTCAAAAATCTTGCTTGGACACTACAAAAGAAGAAACTTGTTAGTATATTTCAAACATTAATTTCAGCGTAAATAAGTCCGGAGTCTGAATAACTTTAAGCTTAGCTGAAGTAAGTAAAAATGAGACATAGGAAGGTAACAATAAATCCAGTTTAGAACAAAATATTTATAAGAAAACTAATATTCCTATTGTTTTTGTCTTCAGACATGAGAAACGTTTCTCAGTTCATAAACTGCCATCACCAACAAAACAGACATTTAATTAATCATATATTCTGTTTGCCTGCATTATGATCCAGCAATACCCTTTGTCATCTCCGAAATATATCTGCAATTTATTATCTGTCCCTGTTATCTTTCATTCAACCACTTGAGGATCTATGCATGCCTGAGGCGAGATCATTTTCATCAGTGCAGACTGAGCACCTGCATAGAGCAGCATAAAAGTGATTTATTAAGATAACATTTACATAAACAAAAGACATAGCACTGACTACTTTGTGCAGTATATGTTATGTTGTTTCATGTACATAATACATCGGATATAAAAAGTCAACGTTGGAGTATTATTTCCAGTGTATCTTTGCATGCAGGCGTAGCTACGCAATTGTGTCTGTGTTGTCATTTTGAAACTTGTAAAGTTTGACATTTTAAAATGTCACTTCTTTATTGTTTTTCTCCACCAATAATCTATAAGTCCATCTCTCTCCCATCTCAACAACTGACTGTGCTATTCGACATACTAACATGAGTAACGGTGGAGAAAACTTTGTTTTTTCAAGTTGACACATAGAGGCTCCAGTTGAGGTTGCAATAAGTTCTCACTTGTTTTTTGGTTGCGTCTAAACTAAGTTTTAAAAACTAAACTTTATAAGTTGAGTCTAGATTTCCCCCACAGAAATTCAGGACTAAATGAAGGCTGTGTCTAGACTCGACTTTCAAATTGCATCTATTGCTTCCCGTGAGGAAACCTCCGGAGAGTTGACAGCTGTCTCCCTTTGGCAGTAGCACATCTGCTCGCAGGTGCATGACAACAATCAAGTATATGAGCAGAGGTGTATTTCCAGCCGTGTGCCAATAATGACAGAGGCGAGAGTTTCCCTGCCTGTCAAAGTTGAGTCACGCGTTCAATTTCTGGGTAAAATGGCCTGCCAGTCATCCTCTCCACCAAAAACCGGCAGACGTGCCACTCACTTTGCTGGGCTGAAGTCATTTCAAATAGCTTTTCCTCTGAGCAGAAAAGCATAAAAATTATGCTCCGGGACCCCATGCGTGGTAGAAAGGAGGGAGAGGAATCATGTGACGGTGATTATGAGGCGCACGCGTTTTTGCACCTGCAATCCTTTATCTTCTTCTCCTTGAAAACTGCAAGGACATCAGGAATAATGCTGCGAGCCACACATCAGAACTGGCAGGATTGAAGCTGTTAGAAAGCCAGGAAGCTGCAGCAGGAGGGCTTGTTGTTCTGTTCGATGCAGCTTCATCGTGGAGTTGGCCACGCACACACACACACACCACGCGCACGCACGCCTACAGGCATTTCGTCACGATTCTCTCCTCCAGCGGGAGATTCGCCCTGTGGCATGTTTACAGTCGGAATTGTGTCAACCGCCAGAACTTTGTGATGAATGTGTCGAGAGAGGACGCTTGTGAGTGTGTGTCTCCCTGCTCCAATCTCGGAATGATGTGTGTGTGAGTGTGAGGATGTTCCCATGGCATGAAGCAGGTTATATGTGTTTCTGTGGTAGAGGTTACAATTGGTTTTGGCTCCAAACCTGCTAATTCCAGTTTGATCTGCAAACTTGAGAGCTGATTTCTTTTGTTGAACTGATTCTTAATGTTGTTTTTCATTAGAGGTAGGATGACTGATTGTCAGCTGGTTGATTTTTAGGATTACGTGAACACATTTAAATTAGAAACACAAAACATCTACCGGGTTCTCTGCTGCTGTGGTGATTGCTGTTTATCCTTTTTTTTTATTTTAAACATAGTTAGTCTAGCAAAAGTATAAATTCATACAGAACGTTTTCACATCTTGTCACTTTAAAACCACAAACTTTACTCTAGTGAGATTACATGCAACAGACCAATGCTGAGACATGGCTGCTGGGATGCTTGTTCGTCCTGGAAAAGTGAAAAGTTTGAAGGGTGTGAATACTTTTGCAAGACAAACTAGAGAAAATTAGTCCTGCAGCTTAATTGGACTAACTGTTTGGCTATATTTGCATATGTCCAGGTGGTGGACCTGTACTGGGGAGTTGATCCAGAGGAGTGGGACAATCCAGACCTGCAGAGACTCCGCATGAAACTACTGGAGGAATGTCTGAAGACATCAGCCGGGCCATGCTTTGTTGTGAGTATTGCAAGCTTCCAAGGTACAATTAGACAAACTGAAAATGATTCTGATTGTTTCGTTTTACCTCATTAACATTTTTAGTCTTTTATTGCAGCTTCACATTGACAAAATTGTAAAAATTATGGAGGGGGAAAAACAAAATCAGTGTTGCCAAACTTCCTGGCTATTCCTTTGAAATAAAACATAATTGAAGCTTTTGTTTTCATTAACGTTTTAACTCTTTATGTGGTGCAGAATTTCAGGGAATTTTATTTTGTAATCCTGGGCTTTTCCATTTCCATGATTTCTTGCCTCTGGACAGCCAGCGTGTGTTGATTCTCATAAGATGTATGAATCAGCCTTTTTAAAGTTGCCTATTTCCATGGTTCTCTGGCTGTTTTTTTTTTTTATCTGACACTTCTTGGCTTGATATCACAAGGGGAAAAAGAAGAAAAACAAAAAAAAAAAGAGTGGCTAGCTCTTACAAAAGCTACTCTCAGAAGATGAACAGCATCTGGAGTAAAGAAAGACTTAAAAAAAAAAAATACTTTTTATGCCAGCTTTAAAAAAAATGTCCACCAGAGTTTGTCTTTTTAGAAGTAAACCATGAAGTGCTGAGTGGTGCCTCTGAAGTCCCACATTTTGCTTTTTATCTCTGTACTTTGGTCCGATGTGGCTTGGAAGTCTTTTGTCTCGGTTTGCTTTGCTTCCACTTATGTTTAAAAAGAAAAACACAAAATGCAGGTCATTACCGCTGCAGGTTATTTTCTCCATTTGGAATACAAAAAAGTTCACGAAACCATTCGGAACATCCTTTGAACTAAAAAGGAAAAATGCTAAAGTATTCTAATTTATAAAAACCTAATGGTGGATTTAATCTGTACTTCAGGCTTTGAGATGGTTTCTGGCTTTGTTAGAAGTAATAAAACAGGGTCAGTGAGGGTCTACAGAGGAAGAGCACAAGAGAGGGGAAGTGATTGTGAATTATTCAGATGGAACAGATTGAGTGTAAAGGTTGAGACAGAAGCGAGAGTTCACAGGTAAGGCATTATGGGTGCAAAAAGAGCTCAATTTCTAAGACATAACCCCTTCTTCTCAGAATGGGTTTGGCACCTCATCGTCTTACTGCATGCTTCCAGATGTTGCCTCGAATAATTACACGGGAAAACAACGACAATGATTCTGTCATTTATTTATGCCTCATATTAAGCAGCGGAATCTCCATCGGAAACGAGACTGCTCAGCGTCATGTTGTAATCTGGCCTCTAGCACAAATTAACAAGGAAAAATTATGAGCCTAAATAAGTTTCCACTACATTATGTTTTTTACAACTGTGCAGAGATACTGTTTGTGAAGTGAAACAATTGAATGTGAAATAAAATAAATACACCTGCTCCTTTTCTTTTGCTGGCATCTTATCTGAAGTGTTTTCATACTTTCCCCACAGTCTCTCTTTGCTCTGGTGTTGCTGCAGTTTCACCAAACCGACCTCTACTGACCCCTCAGTTGCATCACGCTGATGGGTCAAACACACACATTATCTCAGGTTTTCTGTTCAGTTCATTTTTCTTTCTCATGCCTTCAAACACCACCTCTGTGTCGTGATATTCAGAGTCTGTTAGAAGATACACACACACACAGATCCTTGGTGCATGTCTTCCCCATCTGGCCGGTTTAATGTTTAATGGCATATTCTAGTGGTCCTACTTCAGTAGTGATTGGAGGGAGTTTTTATACTGAGGGTCTCATGATAGCTGCGTAGCCTCATTCAGACATGTCAAAGCCAGCTGCTGCTGTCCCCGGAGCCCTTCGGCGCGGCTCCCCGTCAGCCAGCCGGCCCCGTTTTCAGAACCAGGAAGCTCAAAGCCGGCAGCAGCGACGGCAGTAGTGGTTTCTCTGATCAGATTCTGACAGTTCTAGGTTGTCTAAGGCATCTCTGGAGAGTGGATGTTTATTTTTATTTATTTTTTTTTTTTTTACTGGGTGGTAGCTGGAGATTTGCATGTAAGTACAAGAGAAATTGTCAGAATAATTTATTTTTTCTCTGGGTAAGTGGTTGTACGTTGGGCTGTCGCCTACAGTTCAGGGAATCCTCGCATTTGTGTGCGTTCTCCTAATTCCTCTGATGAAAACACACTCGCACCCTCTCATTACCGTCCGCTTCACCCACTCAGGTGTCACCATACACACACACAAGATCCAGACAACTTCCACACAGCGTGGATCAGACAACGGAATAGGAATGAGCAGATGAAAAGAACAGAAGATAAAGTGAGGACACACTTTGGAAAGCCAAATTACTATCGATTTCCCCCCGCGTAGGCACGCTGCAGAGAGAGAGAGGCAGAGAGAGAGAACACAGGGAACGGTGACTGACATGTGTGCTGCAGGGCTGTTTTGTTGCTGCCAAAGAAGATGTGTGCAACAACTGGAAACGTCTCTAATCTCCATGCCACACGTAAACTGCCCCTCATTCTCAACTCTGCAGAGCCGTCCTGCAGGACCAGAATGAGAGCGTTCCAGGGGAAGATGTTGATGCAGTTTTATTTCTGTTTTCACACCTCTTTTGTCAGGACGTTTCTGTCTCAGAGCTCAAGAATATCATTTTCCTCCTCGTAATGACCGCCTTGGAAAATCTAGTTTGTGAGTTTTTTGGAGGTTTTCTTTACATTTAGATATAATAATCTCCTCTTTGCGTATGTCTGAGGACTAGATTGGTTGCAGTAGGTGTCGTTCACATACATACCAAACCACACCTTGGCGAGAGCGGCTTTTCTCTGTACCGTTGATTTGGGAAAAGCTGGTTTCCATGGCGATAGCGAGGGTTGGCATGGTGATAGTGTCATTGACCCGAAGATTAAGCATGACAATGAGCCATGACTTCTTTTCTCTCTTTCTTTCTCCAACAGTTTCAAATTCCCTCGTGGGAAAAAAAAAAAAAAAGAAAGAAAACCCCGAAAAATCCGATAAATGCCTGAAGGATTAATTTCAGCAGAAAATTTCAAGCTTCCAGATGTCTGCTGCATTAAAGGGGATAGTAAAAGATTCTGCTGCCCATCTTTTACCTCCTTTTTATCTGCAGTTACATTAATGCACCTCATTAGGCTCTCTCACTATATATATATATATATGTATATATATATATATATAAACTACTCATAGATTAGGTCTGTTTGCATGTTGCTGATGTTTTCGTCTGAGCATCATATAGGGACTAAAGTGACAAATATAACCAAGCTGTAAATGTTTTGTGCTTTCCACGCAGATGTGGAAATAAAAAATTGTACTCGTCATGTCAAATATTGTAAGACGCTGTTTCTTTCAAGCGTAACTTTGTGTACTGTTTGTCTTGCTTACAGAAAATAATGAACAAAACTAATTCCTCGTCCACACGCGAATGTTTCTTTTCTTTTTTACATAAAATGAAGATGTTTTTGTGAGCCAACAACCCATTTTTTAGAAAAAGTGGCTGAGCAGTTGTTTAGCATGTTGCTGCTAGCACCATGCTTTGTGATCATATCCTATTTTTCGAAGCAGTTATGCTATCTAAACATTAACCTGCAGGAAAGAAACAATCAACTGTTTACAGCTCAATAAATTTAGACGATTCATTAATTAAATGCAGTACATTTTAAAAAATATCGGATCCTCCTGTTCTGTTTGGAAACAACATGTTTGCCTCTCGTCTGCTGCAGACATCTACCCAGCTGACTGTGGGCATTGTGGATTAATTGACTGCATGACTGATTGATTTGTTAATTCATTCTGTGGCTGTGCGCAATCTTAGCGGCCTCTCCCAGTTGGTTCATCAGATAAAGTGCACTTAGTCGGAGTATAAAACCCAGTCCAAGGATGGGAAAAAAAAAAAAAAAAACTGAGGAAAGAAGAAGGGAGGAAGAGGAGCGCAATGAATGCTGAAATTGCATTTGTCCCCTTTGTTATCTTCCCTTTAACCTCTTGTGTTTCTCACACCTTCCTCTCCTCTGAGGAGGAATAAGAGCTCCACAAATCCCTCTTAAACGTCAGACACGCACGTACTGTACATGGACTGAAACATAAAAGAGTGAAGCTGCAGCATGAGTTAATCCGTTTAAGATGGTTTTAGCTCTCCAGCTAAGACAGATGTGTTAAAGCTCCTAAAAATCAGGACTTTGGGGCATTTTCTTTTAACATCTCTACCCTTTTTGAAAGTCAACAGGATGATTGGCAAACCTTTATGCTGGAGAGCTTGGTTGACAGGTGTGAACACACTCACTTATAGTTAGCATTTTTAAACCTGTGTTGTGATTTGAAAAGAAAATTTTAGCTTCGACTTTCCCCCCCCCCGCTGCCCCCATCTTACACAGCTATCACCCACTCAATTCGTCCTGCTGTAGCGCCACAAGACGAACTGACAGAAACCTTGTCAGCAGCATGGAGAGTGACTGTTCCCTCTGTTCTCTCCGCGCCACATTTCTGTCCCAGTATTGCAGTCGTTTAGCCCAGTGCCTCCATCATTTACTGACACATCGCTGCAGAGCCGTGAGTCAGACGCATGAGGTGACCTGCAGGGCAGCTTAGTGCTACAGAAGGCCTTCAGTGGTTTCACTGATACAGTACAGTGCTGTGAAAGGTTTTAGTCCTGCTTCAGTCGTCTGTCCAGGCATCCCTAACAAGTCTTAAATTCATTTTTAAAAATGTAAGCCATATATATGTTAATTAAAGGTATCAATTGTATTAGAAGGATAACTTAATCTATTACATTCTCATATATGCAGGGTTTTTTTTTTTTTCCTCACTGGATTTTTCTGTAAAGGTAAAAGCTTGAATCTCACGCAAACATCTTCTGTGATTTGAGGCAATTGAGGCTACTGGAAACTAGCTGCTAACATACCTGAGCAAGCTAACTAGCTTTTTTCATGTATCAGGAGTAAGCGCAAATTTATTGCTAAGTAGCTGAAAGGCGTTTGTTTTCGTGTCTGACTCACACCTGTTGACATCCCGTCTGAGGGTAGGCACAAAAAAACACATTTGGCACAAAGAGTCGCAAACAGGAATTTCACCGACTTTGCTATGATTGATTGTAAGTGCAGCAGGATTCACTAATCATCCCCCTATGTGCTATGTCTTTTGTTTATAGTTTCTTTGGTCTTTAATTCCATTCAAGTTGGTATTAAAAAGCTCTTTAAAAGTCTTAAATTTAACTTGCTGAGGCTTGCAGATACCCTGATTTCAAGCAAAATTGCAAGCAAGCAAAAATGATCGTCTTTGTCCCCAAGTGCATTTACAATCTGTGTAATAGATGTTAAATACAGCTAAGCTGAAAATATTTATACATGTTTCATTTGGTGTAGTGGCTTCCTCATCGCCGAGTGGCCTTTCAGCCCGTGTTGGTACATGAGGAGCATCTTAACTTTTTCTTCTTTACTTTATCTTATGTTTCTTTTTAAAGAAACATAAGATAATTTTGCTATAAAATTGCTACACCATTTAGATTAACCTTTCCATTTAATTCACACTTCATCTCATTGTTTTATTTCTTACCGTCTTCCAGTTTAATGTTATCTAATACAAAAATGTTTATTGTATCAAAAGTACACTATTAATTCCTGGAGGTGCCCCCTCAAAAAAGGGGACATCACTGATTCCCTTAATGGAAAACTATCTTCGCCGCCCAGATCAACCTGTGCCACTTTGTGCTTGTTGGACAGAAAAGTGCCCAAATGCTAATGAATCTCCAGCGGACATTTGTGGGCTTCAAGAGTAGGCCATTCAATAGACGATGCGGCATGCCATCATTAGATTTCTGCTTCTTCTCTGCATCTGTTCCCACTGAGAATGCCAAGGGAATGAGGACTCCAGCATGGAGTGGCTTTGAAGCGTCATTGCCGGGGGGCAAGCCGTCGTTTTCCTGCTCATTGGTCCTCACAGTCATTTGGCTCGTCTCCCGCTCGGGCTTTGCCTCCTCCCAAAGGAGTGGCTTAAGGTGCATGAGAGTTATGGCACATGGAGTAAAAAGGAAATCATCCGGTCATGTCGCTGTAGCTTTTTTTGCCTTTCCTCTGCTCACAAATGAGTGGCAGACAACGTTAGACAATAGGGAAACAAACTGCCCTGATTATTTCCAGTGACATTGCATCTACTGTCACTCATATCCATGGATGAGCAACCGGTTGGAAAGGCTACAGCTTGATTTTATGATGTCTCAATGTGCTCATTTTTCCCACATTCAGACTTCAAATGTCACTTCATTAACCCAAACTTGTAGCTCAAAAAACCCCATAAAAATCAGATTTCACAGTAAACCTACAAATCCACATACATCCCTCTAAAATCTTATTTTCTTTTCTCTCCCACAAACAGCCCCATCTGTTGGATATAAAAAGAAAATCTGCTCATTTTCTTAATGCCGCTGATTACTGGGAATTATAAAATTTGGCCGAGTCTGCGTCTTTTTACGTAACAGTGTGTCATTCAAAAACATTTGCCATGTAGCAGCAGAACAAATCTGCTGCATTCACCAAAACAAGGGTTTACTTACAAGGCAGGGAGAGCAGGGAGCGAGCTTCCTGTTGTTCTTCTGCTTTAGGGCAAATTTAGTTAAATTAAATAAGTTTATGGACAGAGTAAAGGTGGCAGAAAATTTTGAAAAAAAAAAAAATTGCTTTCTTTCAGAGCTACAAGGGAGTTTATTGTGTGTTTCATAGCATATTTAGTCCAATAAAACAGATCTAGAAAGAAAACTCCAAATTATTCAGGTTTTTAAATAAACATATTACACAAGAACTACTTAATTTGTTATGTAATGTTAATATTAAAATTATTTTTTATTCAAATTCAGCACCAAATCTTGATTTCAGTGAATACTGCCATCTTAAAATAATTCACATTTCTGAATAGAACCGTTTTAAAAAGGTCACATTGGTCACTCCGGTGTCTCTTAAACACCTCATCCAGCCAATCGAAGACTTCATTAGTTTTCATCAGCTGTGCTTAAGACAGGACGCATCTGCATCCTCTTTTAATCTGGTCAGGCCTGGTGTTACTGCCTCCCTAGATGGACTTCGGATGTATAATAACTGCACATAACGCGTCAAGTGATTTATTTATTTTTTTTCACATTGCTGCGTTCAGAATCTCCGTATTATCCAGTCGACTTGCTGTTTGTTTCTTTGTTGCTCGTTGTCGTCCAACTTTCCTGTTATCAAAACAGATGTACATTTCCTTCCAAGGTTTAATCCAGCCTCTTCATCAGGCTGCAAACTTTTCAGCTGAAGATTCTCTTTCTCTCTTTTCTCGGTAGATAAGTGAGAAGTATTAAGAAAATCTCCCCCTAGAAACTGTGGATCATAGTTAACCTTCTGTTACACCTGCTGGCAAAAAAATAAAAAACATAAAGCAGTCAACACATCTTCTCAGTTGGTTATAATCTGCATTGGTTTTAATACACGACAATCTTTGGTAGTTCTTTGCATGAAATTTGGATTACTGAAGTTTTCTAGATTTCCCTCTTTATGCTCTCAAGCTCTTGGATTTACTTTATCAGATAATAATTTCTGTTTTATTCAACAGAGAAGCTTAACAAATTCAATTGGAGCATTTTCAATAAAGTTATGAACTCCAGGTATTTCGGAAGGCCTCTCTGCCATCACCCTAATTTTTCCTTAGATTCAAGTCAGGACTCTGACTAAAATTACTGCCAACCAGAGGAAACTTGTTGGTGAAATTAAAGGATCAATTTAATGCCAGGGAGATGAATAAACAGGTAGAACAGTTCGCTGAAATCAGAAAAAATAAGAAGTATTGATGTAACAAAAAAGCTTGGGTTTAAGAGAACAAAGCCCAGAAACATACTCAGAAGAAAACTAATTTGGAGTTTTAACTGTTGGTATCAGCAATTTGAGATTAAGTTTATATTTCTGCTAATCAAAGCTGTGGTATAAATAAACCTTCTCAAGGATTAAACTGCGTCCACACAGAGTGGGGGGTTTCTAACGATCCACCCGCACCACAGTAACAGAGCTGTTGCAATGAGCCACGTTAGCTCCCGTTCTCCCGTTCCTCATCTTCTGTTGTCTCCGTCTCCACCTTTCCGTCCTCAGGGTCTGGTGGGTGAAAAGTACGGCAGCATCCGAGTGCCGGGCGAGGTGGAGTCGGCGGAGTTTGAGATGATCCTGGACGCGGCTGTGGAGGCGGGGCTGGACACCCACATTTTGGAGGAGTGGTACTGCAGGGATGAAAACTCTGTGCCACCCGCATACTACCTCAAACCCAAAGCCCAAATGCTCAAGAACTACCAGAACTCTGTGAGTCCTATCCGCTGACCATGGTCTGATTAAGATGCCTTTCTGTCTGTATGCAAACATGTGCAAACCTGTTGGACATTTTCACATTTTTGCCACATTGAAACCACAAACTTCAAGGTGTTATAACAGAATTTTACACTTTTTTTAATGGGCATTGGAACTGATACTTTGTTTTTTTACTTTTTTCCCCCTCAATATAAGTCTTAAAGTGTGGCTTACATATGTATTCAATTACCTGTGGTTCAATACTTTCTACATGTG
Source organism: Girardinus metallicus (assembly GCA_903067095.1). Classification (NCBI taxonomy): domain Eukaryota; kingdom Metazoa; phylum Chordata; class Actinopteri; order Cyprinodontiformes; family Poeciliidae; genus Girardinus; species Girardinus metallicus. The sequence goes on along the minus strand of CAEGAE010030809.1, from coordinate 53,878 downwards.
TCAACACATGAATACGTACCGATCTAAATTACGGCTGCACTTCATTTCATCATTTCATTTACATTATTTCATTGTCCCTCTACTTCACCATTTACCACTGCTCTGAAAAGCAATGAAGTTTGTGGTTGTGATGTAAAAACTTACAAAAAAGTTCAAGGGGAATGAACAGTTCATTTCGGGGAGAAATTGAAGCTTTGTTTTCCGCTGAACAGAATTTGTAACCCGTGAATGAAATTTTTATGGGCATGTGATTATTGTAGATTTGCGTTCTTGTATCCATGTTATGAAACACCCCAGCTCAGCCTGATAAACACATTTTATCTGCTGCTGCAGAAGGGAGGCTTTGCATCAAGTCTGCGAGTGCAGCTGTTTTTGTTCAGGCAGCTCTTAAACCCTTTTCATGTTTTCCGCTTTAATGTTTTCCCAGCTGACAACTGGCCCCATAAAATCCTTTAAAAGCAGTTTTTTGTCAGCGAGGCTTACTTTGAAAAAAAAAAAAAAAAAAAGTTGTTCTTTAAGGTTTTACATTATGCTTTTGAGGAAGAAGTTAAATAAGCGGTTCGGTATACTTTAAAATGTCATAAAAACACAAGAATATTTTGCACTTATGCTAATGTTAGTGACTCAAATTTGGAGAACGCTCTGAAAGCAGACCAGAAAAACTCTCAGATTGATACATATTTCAGTAACATGTAGATTTTTTTTTCCCCTTTCTTATGGTTCAGATCTGCTCAGTACTCACTCAGACAGGAATGGCATCTTTCCTTCAGTACATGACGAGCGTTACAGTCAGCCTTTCCTCTCTGTGGCCCTCATCCCCTTTTAGATGGAGTCGAGCAGCGCAGCGAAGACCAAGAATGACAAGGCCTGGAGGAATGTGTCAGAGGAGATCAAGAGGATCTTCCGGACGGCAGTGCTGCAGCTGCAAGAGAAAGGAACCATGAAGAGCGCAGACGCCAACAAATTCCTTTGCTCTGGTGAGATTCGGACCTTCAGTTTCCTTTTTTTTTTTTTTTCCTGAGATTTTAAGACAAATGTTTTGAATTGGTGCTGTCAAGCCATGGTCTAAATCTCACCTCTGCCCTTGTAAGAGTCAGAGGTGAGACTTTTACTGTTTTTGTTTTATATAAAAAAAAAGAACATTTTTTATAAACTCTGAATAATAAATCTTTTTTTTTTATTTTGAATTTAAGATATTTCTTTACCTATATTTTCCGTATTTAATAAGTACTAAAACAAATACTCTGAGATAAAATATGTTTTTAATTCTTTTTTTTCCAGGTTCCTATTATGGCAAACAATCTTTGCCATTTTGAAAGCAAGTTTAACTTTGTATTACATTGTTGAGGACTCTTAACGCAGTGACAGTATAATTCACCACTTGGGATGTCATTTCCTCAATGTGTTCCTTTGTCTTGGGCTCTTCTCAGTTAAAGGGTACTGTCACTTTAAGAGATTCTGATTTCCCCAGTTTTTTTAAGCTAATGTCTAAAAAATGGTTGTAATTGTTTTTTGGTGCTCCACCTGAAACACATCAGGTGGAGAGAAAAAGAGAAAAGAGGCAACAGATTCCTTTCTTTTCTATCCACCACAATATACAGGCTGAAATATACACACACTCATATTTATTAATATGTCCATTAACATGTTGCACTGCAACCACATAGTTTTATAACGGCACACTAACTTAGCTTCCACAGATTGTCAATTATTTTAAAGTTGGGGTTGTTTTAGAAGTTGAATGTTATCCTGTTTTATCCGTTTTAAAGGCCGTTTTGATGAGTGTTTGGGATCATCTTGTTTGATGAAGTACTGTCAGGATTTATCAGCCGAGAAGACGAGAGCGAGGGGATGAATTTTGTCTTATGCTTAACTCGTGCAGCCTGTCACAATCTTTTAAAAGACAGTTATTTGTTATTGAAACGAATGGTAGATTTTTTTTAAAGCAACTTTAATGCATTTTCTTGTTCGCTATTGTCTAGACACTTTTTTTATTCGTGGTGCGTCTCCTCTCGGATGTGTTTAATTTTATCCATGTTCTTGTTTTTTCCTGTAGCTTCTGTTCATTAAGAGCAGAAGACCTAAATCTGTCAGAAGCTTTATATCAGAGCAGTGTTGTTATTATACGGCACATGAATAATTTTTACTTTGGAACTAAATTTTATTTCAGTTAAATATAGCTACTAGACAGCAAAAATGTTTGCTTACAATGGATTGCTGTTACTTATATTTTTAAATCTTCTTTACATGAATAACCTTGACTGAAGTAGACAACTAAGCACAAATATGCAGTTAAAATGTCGATCCGCCTTAAGAGACCTAATGAGTTTTAGTGTGAAATCAACCTAATATTCTGCATTACATCCCCTAGAAAACACTTCAATAAAAGTGGAACTATAACAGAACCCAGAACAACAACACATTAATCAGCTTTTTAAGCACCACAAACTGAGTCTTACAGGTTTGTCAATAATATTTCAAAGTCTGAGCAACAGGTTTGTGTCAATCAGATAAAAGATCAAGGAGTCAGGCTGGTCAGATGAAATGTTTACCTAAAGACAAACCACTGCTTCCTGAACACAGGGACAAAGTCACAAGGAAACAAGACGGTTCAAATTTGATTTTTCATAAAGATGTTTTTTTTGGAGAGAATTGGTAAACATCAGCCTATTTCTACTGACAGCGAAGCAGTGACTTTATGCACAATGACAATAAATGAGTCACTATAGAAACATCAGAAAGATTGATACATAAATGAGTCGTCTATCTACTGGCCTCTGCAAGTTGAAGCAGCAGCAAAAATAGTCACTTCCTAGTCGATTTCGCACTGTTTCCTGTATTACAACATTTTACCTGAGTCTGAAGTAAAATGTGTTTGAAAATATGTCCAGGTGTTCTCAGACTGGAAAGCTAATTTAAGCGGTAGTCAGAGTTTTATGCTGATCGGTATTAAGTGTTATAGCTGGAGAAGCCCCGAGCAGGCTTTTACCGGCAGATACAAATTTTAAATTTTCTTTCATTTCTATTTCATTTGGACTGTACCACATAAACAGGAAGAGATTGTGCTACCAGTTCTAATCCTTATTAATTACAGAATATGTTCTGAACCTTTATTTTATCCTTAATGAACTCAAAGAAGAGCTTTAATTAAAAAAAAAGAAAGAAAAAAGAAGTTAAGGAGAGAAATGTCCTATTCTGATCCCTTACTGACTGATTGTTTCTTCTCTTGCCATGGTTCTTATACCAAAGTGTTTTTCACATCTAAAAAAAAAAAAAACCCTTGAAAACTCTCATTTTTGTCACTGCAGCTTTGGAGGATGAATTGGACTTTGCCCTCGGGAAACAAACACCCGCCTTTCTCAGGAAATGCGTCTGCTACATACGCAAGATCTCTAACTTTGACCGCTTCGCCAAGCTCCCTGAGATGACCCGCTACATGGACACCGTGGTGAGCGCCGACCGCGTCATGCGCAACCAGGAGGCCTACGAGCGTCTCTTGAAAGTGCGCGACGAGTTCATCCCCACCATCGTGGCCGCCTCCAACCTCCGCGTCTACTCTTCGGTCACTCACTGCGACATGAAGCTGGGCTACTCCCAGGAGGTGGAGAGCCACTACGTGGAAGGTCTCTGCAAGCAGTTCTACGAGGACATGGTGGACATCATCCAGGCCACCGTACAGCAGAACTTTGACACAGAGACCGACCCACTGTATGATGAGATTTTGCAGCACCTGTCCCTGTGTAAGACCTACGCGACCCTCTATAAGTACAAGTCGGAGACTCTGGATTACGTGCAGGAGTACCTCATGCCGTCTAAAGGGAGCAGGACGAGCCCTCTGGTGGTGTACGGAGGGCCCTGCACCGGAAAGACGCTGCTGCTGTCCGAAGTGGCCAAGCAGGTGAGGCGTAAACAAAAGGATGTCCTCCCTGTCACTTTTTACCCCTCAGTTATCTCAGTTTGTTCACGCTCGCTTCCGTCTGTCTGTCTGTCTGTCTGATCTCAGCATGTGTCCATCTTTGTACAACAGAGCATGAGGGGGCGTGCAACTGTTCATCTTCTCGCAAGCGCTTGCTCGCTTGACCATCTGTGCATCTGCCAAGAGGCACTCCACCGCCGTGCATGCATGTGTCGTTCATTTCCCGTGATGCCAAGCAAGTGTGCACAAGTTGTTATTTTGTTTTACAACTCCGCTTTTTACTTTTTGTCCATGTGCCAGCAATGGCAGCGTCGAATTTATTTTTTATTATTACTGATATTTTTATTTTTATTCTCATCTTTCACCCTTTGCTTGTGTGGCTGCCCTCTGCCTGCCCAGCCACATAAAGATCACCGTACTGATGTCCTCAGACTATTTCTCCAGGGTCACACATTAGCCTTATGCACCTTTTCAGGTTAAAGAGACAAATAACATGATTAACGTCAACATTTAATGTAGTATCTCAACGGCAACCTCATTCTTTCAGCGTTAACTGAAGAAAGGAATTAAATGTACAGTTTTAAACTTTAGAGTAATATAAAATATCCACGCATGCATGTAAAAGTATCTTGGCGCATTTCAGTGGGACAGAAAGTTATCCATTACGGTGATGTGGAGGAAAATGAAAACAAACTTGTCTATTTTTATTATAAATAAATATCAGAAATGTTGCTGTCTTTGAGTATTTAGACCCCTTTGATCTCATGCCGCTAAATAAAACCCAGCTCAACTGGCAGGGCAAGACTTGATGGGGAGGAAAAAGTCTTTAGTTATTGGCTTCATTATTTGGAATTACAATAATGTCGATGGTACTGATAGTTTTTATTTGTAAAACCAGTATCAGAAGTAGTGATAGTTGTGTGGTTTTTGTCGATTGCCCTCCAGGACCTATAAGTAATTCAGAAAAAAGCTTTATAGATACTTGAATACTTCCTTTTTCTAATCAGCTTTTCAGTAATTTCATCTTAGTTTAAATCAGCAGTTCTGTGAAGGTGTCAGATGTCTATTAGATAACATTAATGAACAAAATCCATAGCTGAGGTGAGAGAATATGAAATAATCCCATAACTTTACAAATCTGGCTTCTTTGAAAGAAAGACAAAAAGAAAGCCATTTTTTTTTAGGACAAAAGCCGTAAGAAGTCTTATTTACAGCTTGCAGATGTATCTGCAAATGTGAAAGAACCTGGTTAGACTGGAGTAAAGTTGAGCTTTATGTCCTACATGCAAAATGCTGCAACAAGCAGGAAACTACAGTCCACTTATCACCCTGAGCAAACCAACCCCATGGTGAAACACGGCAATAGCAGCATCATGCTGAAGGGATACTTTACTTCAAGATTTACCTGTACTGACTTTTATTTAGAGGTATCTGAGTGGTTGGGAACTAAAACAAATGTGTGTTACATTAAAAAAAAAACATTTTAAGTGAAAACTTTTTATCATTTTTCTTACATTTTATAAGTATCCACCACTTTGTTTTCTTTTATCACATAAGTCAAAATAAAGTGCATAAAATTTATGTTTGCGATGCAACAAAATGTTCAAAATATCTGTTAGAATACAGATAACAGATACATTTAATTAATTTAGACAAATATCACTTCAGATCAGCATTATTGCTTTAGTGTAAGTGGACGGGAATCATTTTTTCTCTCCTGGTTTTTGATACCAGCTATACATAGACAGAGTAATATTTGAATGTTGAGCACAACAAGCTTGAGAGAGAAAAGTGCTCTGAGGTCACTGAGCTTCCACTATAATCCCAATGGAGGTAATTTACACTTGATTTGCTTCATCTAAGCCTGCAGAGTGTGGTGTAACATAAGAGGGCAGCTAAATACTCCCAAGTAATCTGAGCTGTGCGTTAAACTGCTATTAGAGCAACATCCAGCCATTTTCTATTTGCATGAAAAATACTAATTTTCCCAATGTAGATAATTGGTCGTAGCACTTTTACTGGCAAATATTTGGTTATTTGCTGGACCTTTATCATTAAAGCAAAAGTACATCCATTTTTTCTCTGCCATTCTCCTTTTTATGAAGAAAGTGGGAAAATGAACCTGTGACCCTGTTTATTTACAAATTGATATGATAAATTTTATGGCTTGTTCCTGTCTCAAAAAGAGTGTTGCCTTAAAAACACTCTACTATTGAGATTACCAGAGTGATGGGAAGCACTCTGATGTTATATGGTGCCAGGAAATGTTATAGCCAGATAACATATTTTTCTATTCCACCAGGGAAAGTGTTCAGCCTTTATACACAGCTGACAGCTCACAAGTAGTACCATCACTACCCTTTGTTGTACTTAGCCAGAATAAAATACAGTACATTTTCTTGAAATCCATATATGTGGATGGAACTGCATTTTTATTTTTCAGAAAAAAAACTGAGAATGTCACTGTAAGGGTAGAAACTCTTTTACATCATATTTAAACTGTAAACCACTTCCAAACAGAATATATGTTTCTGGGTTTTTTTTCTGCCACCGTCAAACACAAAGCTTAAAATGGAAAGCAGAGTCATCTGGGTTGCCCTAAAAATGTCAGATAGCATTAAAATACTTCCTGAAACTCTCAACTGGGCCATTTAATGAATTTATGAATGAAATTATAAAATTATGGTAGTCTCAATATTAGAGCAGTTAGTCTCCATAGAAACCTCCCATCAATAAAAAAAGAAATTATAATACCACAACATGCAGAATATAAGAAAATAATAAGGTTAAGGTAAACAAAGTTATCTGAATTGGAATATTAAATATCTCCTTTTTTGCTGTGGTAAAAGCCTCTGTTAGAAAAGTATTTAATCAAATTCATTTTTCAGTTTTGATTTCAGTTTTGATTAACAGACATTCTAAAAGGACCTTTTAATGTCAGAAAAGGTCCAGCTTTCAGCCAATTTGGTTTTAACCCTTGCATGTAGATTTTTTTTTAATGAAACCATTTTGACTATGTTTGCGCTATTCCTTATTTTTCCAGGCCTACACATGGCTTCAAAAAGAGATGGGTCCAGAAACAGATCCAGTGGTCATCGTCCGATTTATTGGCTCCAGCCAGCTCTCCACTGACCTACGAACCCTTCTCCAGAGCATCTGTGAGCAGATTGCAATAAACTACCGCTGCCTGATTCACTTCTTGCCTAACAAGATTCAGGAGATGAGGGAACTTCTAATCAACCTCCTTGGGGAGTCATCCTTCCACAGGCCTCTGGTCATTGTCCTGGATGCCATGGAGCAACTTTCTGATGCTGACGAGGCCCGTAAACTGTGGTGGCTTCCTGTACACCTGCCTCGCACCGTCCGCATAGTTGTATCAACACTGCCCAACAAACATGGTATTCTGCAGAAGCTGCGTCATCTCATTCATGATGAGAGGTACTATGTGGAGTTAATCCAGCGAGACCGAAAGGTCTGCAGCCAAATGTTAAAACAGCAGCTGCTTGGGGTGAAGAGGAAGGTAACATCAGGCCAACAGATCTATGTGAATGAGGCACTTGCCAAGTGTACTTTGCCCATGTTTGTCAACCTCATATACAGAGAAGTAGTTCATTGGAGGTCTCACAAAGATGTCGATGATAAATCTCTGTGCTCAACAGTACATGAAAGCATTGAGCAACTCTTCTACTCTGTGGAGAACAAGCTAGGCCAACGATTTGTCTTCAGGGCATTAGGATATGTCACCATGGCAAAGGCAGGGCTAACAGAGGTTGAGTTAGAAGACATCCTATCTCTTGATAACATTGTTCTTGGAGATGTCATAGTACCAAGTTACCTTAAAAATCCACTAAGGATTTCCTATGACCTAGTTGCTAAGCTCAAAGAAGAGCTGGAAGGCTATCTGGTTGAGCGGCAGGTAAGAAATGTCACACTGATGGTCTGGGCCAACAGGCACCTACATCTCATCGCCCAGAAGCTCTACCTCAGCAATGAGGAGGATGTACATCAAATGCACAGCCTCTTGGCTGAGTACTTCCTTGGAGCATGGTCAGGAGGCAGGAAGAAGATCTTTACCTATGACAACAACCATTTCACTTCCCTGAATATTTCACATCACAAAAACCCTCATCATCAACAGTCACATGAAAAAACATCTTCTGATAAATACTCATACGACAGACAGACTCCTGAACAGCCTTGGGTGTTCCAGTGCAACCTGCTGGAGCCTGACATCTTCTTCGTCAATCACAGAAAGATGACAGAGCTGGTGTACCACCTGACCAGGAGTGGCCGGACAGACGATCTCATGTTTGGTGTCATTATGAATTTCAGCTGGCTTTACACAATGATCAAGATTGGTCAGTTTGATAAAGCTATAACAGATATTGATCTTGCTTACACCTGCAGCCAAGAAAAGGAGCTAAAATTTCTGGCCACCACTCTCCATAGCATTAAGGTGAAGGTACTAAAGAATCCTGCATCACTGTCTGCAGAACTGCAGCAAAGGCTTCTGCCAGTTGTCACCTCCCTGCCTAAGCTCAGACACCTTCTCCTGGAGTGTGACAAAGATGGTCCCAAGTACTGCTCTATTGTGCCTCTCCACTCCTCCATGGATGTAACCTACAGTCCAGAGAGACTTCCTCTTTGCTCCAGCTACATACAGATTGTGGAGATTTTACCCACACTAGCCCCAAACATAGTCCTTGTAGCACTGGAAGATGGATCTATCAGCACCTGGGATGTAGAAAGCAGGCAGCTCCTTCGGCAGATTGACACAGCCAGATCTGTCGTGCTGGGAATCAGGCTAACCACCGATGAGAAGTACCTGGTGGTTGCCACCACCAAAAATACTCTGCTCATCTATGATAATCACAAATCCTGCCTTTTATCAGAGGTTGAAATTAAGGGGTCAAAGCACAGTGGTGTTGCTGGAGGAGTTGCTTTCATAAATGGTTTTACTCTTTCTACCCACCATGCTCTTGCGTGGCTTGAGGCTAGTAAAGATGTCAGTGTTATTGACCTTGTCTATGGCTGGCCCCTCTACCAGTTCCATTGCTGGTATGAAGTAACCTGTGTCCAATGCTCACCAGATGGCATGTACGCCTTTTGTGGCCAGTACCTGAACACAACATCAGTCTTTCATCTAGGAAACGGAGAAAAGTTGTCCACTGTGACTTCAGAGTTCTCTGGGGGGTTTGTCAAATCTATCCTAGTACTGGACACTCTTAACCAAATGGTAATGATTGACAATGAGGGAAGTCTGTCAGTGTGGAACACCAAAGAGATTACCAACCCGAAGCTGATGGAGGATTATGATTGCAGGGGGGATGAAAGTGAAGTTGTGGGTATTGAATTATCTGAAGATCAGCGTTCCATTCTTATTTGCAAGGCTAGTAGTATTGAGGTTCTGGATACAAAAGTATGGAAATTGCTAGAAAAATTCAAAGCTAAACGTAGTGAGCGTTTTGTTGCTGCTGTTCTCTCCAAAAATGGACAAAGCATTGTTGCCTCAATGGAGAATACTTCATCTATTTTTGTCTGGAGGAGAGACAGCGGGCAGTGCATGGCCAGCCTGATTGAGATCTCAGGAGCTATTGTGAAACTCATAAAATCAGCCCACCACAACCTACTTCTTTCTGTAGCCAGCAGCGGCGTTTTGTCTGTCTGGGACATTGATATAATCACAGCCATGTCTAACATCGATAAAACAGGCAAGAAGATCCAGACGTTACAGCTGACTGGGCGAGAGGACTATGTATTCACCATGGACGGCTCAGAGGCAGTCCACAAGTGGAACTTTAGCACCGGGTTTATTGAGACGGTCTTCAAACACGAGGGCATGGTGGAGAACTGTGTCCTAACCTCCTCAGGGGATCTCATGGTGACTTCGGACGACAAGTCCAGTCAGTATATCTGGCAAACCAACACCGGAGAAAACATCTTCCGCATAAACGGACAGAGAATCTCACAGCTGCTGATCACCCACAATGACCAGTTTGTGGTTTCTCTCTGCGAGCAGAATGCCTCAAGAGTCTGGAGACTGGCTACTGGGCACAAAGTCTGCAACATTTTAGTCAGTCTCCAGAATGCACTTATCACTACAGCAAACACTTTCCTGGTGGGCACTTCCAAGAATAAACTGCTTGCTGTGAGTCTGTGGTCAGGCAGTGTATCAAAGAAATTTGTTTGCGATGATGGCATTACCATTGTCAACTTCAAGCTCATTCCAGACTGTCCAGATTGTGTGGTCTTTATCACGTCCACAGAAACAGTCTTCATCTGGAGTGTGGCAGATGAGTCAGTCTGCAGGAGAGTCCAGTTGCCAGCCAACTTCCTTAAAAATCTCGAAGATTTTCAAATCTCACCCAATGGAAAGTTAGGAATAGTCTCCAAAGGTGATGAGAACATTAATGTCCTGGATCTTCACAGTGGAAAGCTAAGGCTTGTCCATGCAGCCGGTATTATCTGGCGTCAAAAATTATCAAGAGATGGCCGTTACCTTGTGTATGTTTGTTTCCGCAACTGTGATGAGGATGACGAGGCCGGTGTGGTGTCTAATTTGATCGTAATGCGTCTTGCCGACGGCAAGAGCATCGGCACATGCTCACTTTACAAAACTCCCACCTTCCTGTCCCTGTCCCAACGTGCACTAAACATCATCATCGGCTTCGAGGATGGCAGCATTGGCACATACACAGTTGTGGACCGCGTGGATGCCGCCCTTAAGATAAAGATAGCCACCTCCAACAGCCGACAGATTGTCAACAATGCTTCACAGAAGGTGCGCCCCAAATGTGGCAACCATTCATTCAAGACTGTTGCCGACTGCATCTGGAGGGAATCGACGGAAGTCTTCTCAAGGGACAGCCCCATTAACGTGTCAGACTCAGGAGAAGGTGAGTCGACAACACCTACAAAGAAGACTGAACTGCTGCAGTGAAAACTTGGGGGAAGTTAAGACAGGAGACAGGGGGAAAGAGCTAGGAATCTCTGGGGTTGCAGTTGATTCTTGTTTACAGCCACGTGATTCAGCTGCAGATGTCAGCCCTGTGGGTAGTTATTGGGTTGACAATTTTAACGCTGCACTCAAATGATGTATTACTTACTTCCAACATATGATACACTTTCTGTTAGTTTTAAACATGAAGACTGTTAGAAAATGTTCTGTTTTACAAAACAAAAAGTATATTATGTATTAGTTTACCATTATGTGTCCTTTTGCATTTGAAGAACAAAATTCGTATCAAAATGTCTCGTTTAAACATTTTCCAATCCAATCCAGTGATCTTTTGTATCCACTATTTGTTAGCCATCTTTGTTATTTTATTTTCTTCATAAACATTAAGCCATAATGTTGTTCCTAAAAGAGTATATCCATGTTTGTATTAATATCAGGTGGTACTGTACAAAAAGGATGAACAAATGTACAGAGCATATCTCATTTTGGCTGCTGCAATTTGTGCAACTCCTTAAAAATGTTACGTTGTGCTTAATGCAATCAAAGTGAGTGCCTGGAAATAAAAAAAAAAAATTGCTCATCACGGCAGATCACAAAATTAATGAAAGTGCAGGGACTTTGTAAACATAGTACACACACTGTTGTATATTAATCTGATGCCGATTCTACTGAAACCCAGTCAACATCAGGAGAGAACCGCGACGCAACTCTGAAGATTGATTGCTTTATAATTTTTGGAACTGTTTACATAGATTTTAATATAGGTTTACCTGCTGTTCCATCTGTTTGCGTGCAGGTCGTTTTTATGGGGAACACCACTATTGAGCATATAGTGTAGCATAGCACCACGCACATTAACGCCTTAACCTGTGTACTTGCTTTAGGTTCTGTGGAGTCTGTTTGTCCATTATAAAAGGACAGAATGAGTTTTACATTAAAAACTTGGCCAAGTGAGCATATTTAGAGGTTTAGTCAATAGGTGGATGCACTTTAGGAGTGGTTTGTGAGATATATTTAGATTTATTCAGCAGAAATATACGAATTACAAAAAATAATTTAGATTTTTTTTTTACAACAATTATTGGCTCAGTTTACAGATGTATATAGATTACAATATTACAGAAAAATACCTAAAGAATGGAAGATGGAGAAATCTAAACAAGATTTTTCAGATGACGTCTCTGTTGAAATATAGTTTTGCAAATGTGGGGGAAAAAAAGTTTTAGTCCTAGCAAAAAAAAAATGTGTTTGTGAACATCTGAGCACAGATTAGTACATTTTTAACGAATTGCCTAGACTTATAATTCCTACTTCAACAATAAAGAAAACTTCACAGCTTTACAAAAAGTGGCACAGGTTTCATAGTTCTTGTATAAAGCATCTAAAAGTTCATAATAACAGGATATGTCATTTTGCCATGTTGTGTCTAGGCATGGGCCGGTTTCTCATTTTAAGCAACGTCATTTTAAAACCTTTCCTTTTCATTTATGTCCAATCTTGTAGCTCACAACAGTTAGTTATATTTCTATATTTGAAATTGAGAAATGTGTAAAATAGTATGTTAAAAAATAGCACAAGCCAGAGAAGAATGCAACAGAAAGTTACCTAATAATAACTTTAGGAATGCCAAACTCAAACATCAATGCAATTGGCACCATGCAACAATACAACACAAGGCAACTGGCACAAAGGGCACAGTAGCACCAGTCTTGTTTTTCAAAGTTCATAAAGTGAAAATGTATGTGAAAATTTATCTAGTGAGTTAGAGAAAGTCAGGAGAAATGTTGCCTGTAAGCAGAACCTTGGACACCTAATAAACTGATGCCCTCTGGAGATTATTTAAAAGCTGTAGCACTTAATTATTTTTTTTTTTTTTGCACCATTCAGTTGCAATTTCTATTCTGGTTCAGACAAGTAGTGGTGTTCACAGGTATGCATGAACATGTTCTTCCCAAAAACTTTGATCAGAATAATCTACTATTGCTGCATGGCTATTGCTGCAAGTCATGCAGCAATAGTGGAGGTCGTCTTCCCTCCAAATATTGAGTCAGTGTTTCACTTCTACTACAATTATGTAAATGTATTAACAGAGGATACTAAAAAAAAAAGAAAAACACGTTAAAGAAAACTTTATCTTATTTGATAAACTTTATATTCACAAAAACATCTGTGATAGGTTTAATGGTCTGGCTGTTTACTCCCTGCTTAAGCCGTCTGCTCGACCTGTGGCATGAACCATGTTGTGTTGTGTTGTCCTCCCTCAGGTTTGTTTGTTTTTTCTAGTTGTTATGAAACAATTGAAATATGGGGATCCAAACTTTTCATTGTGTCACATTTAAGGTAAAAACTGTTTTCAGCCAGCTCACTTTTATGGAGCTCATTCATGTTTGCTGCATGGATGATCTATTTAGCAAACGTATATTCCCATCATTATTTTTCTGTGTTGCTAACAAGGTGCCATTTTCATTCAAGAAAAGCCTACATTATTTTATTTCATGCTTTCAGTGTTAAAAATTAGCAATTATGATATCATATCTATATCGTAAATATGATATTTTCCAATGAATATATTATGATATATTATGATCAAGGGAAAATCCTTGATTTGGGAAGGGAACATTTTTATCATGCAGTGTTTTCGCTTGTTGTGTTTGACCACCTAGTGACTAAGGAAAGGAAACCTTAAAACTTCTACTCTTGCTAAAATATGGCACCCACCACTCTAATAAACTTTAGGAATTTACCATGTACATCAGTGAAATAAACCACATACTGTGAAGCTGGCAACATTACTTTACAAAAAGCCAAAGATAAAATATACATATTAATCGCAACAGCACTTTGTGCAAATTTATGTATAATTTTATAATTTTAGCTTCTTTACCATTTATAATTGTTTTACAAATACTTGAAAACTGGCTTAGCTCCCTAATGTTTAACGCGACACAAAGATAAATGTCAGTTGAATGCTTGAGATTGAATTTGGATTTAAAACTGCATTCAAAACTGAAATATATAAATATTAATAAAAAATGAATATATAAATTGGTTGTAAATCCCTTTAATGACCTAATTACGCTAAAGACCCCTGGGTAGTATTTTGATGAACACATCAAAATACTTGATATATTGAAAGATTAATATAAGGTATGCTTTTAAATTAAAGTCAGATTAGATCAGACATTTTTATGAGTTTGTTTTAAACATTAGTTTTAATCCCATGAATCTGTGGTCACACCGGCCCATGCCTACTATAACCGCGTCCAGCACTCTACTTAAGAGCCAGTAAAACACAAAGTGCACGCTTTGTTATGAAAAGAAACATGAACAAATGTGTCTTATACACGCTGCTGTTTATATGCTCAAAGGTATGTCAAACAATAGCACATGTACGGAGCATGTAGTGTATACATATGGACATTCTGGTCGGTCAGTAGACCTGATTCAGGCTGAAATAAAGATCTACAGACAATCTACACAGTTTGGGGATTTCTGAGGAGATTACATATCCTTAAATTAAATTTAATTTTTAGCAGTTTTGATCTCTGATTAATCAAATATTCCTTAATTTAAAAAAAAAACGACAAAAAACCCACACAATTTCAACCACTTACAACCACATTGTAAGGGCTATGCCATCCTGATATAAGTTTACCAGTTTTGAATGGCCCTTGGGAAAATTTCAAACGGGGTAGAAGCACTGAGCTTTAACATTTCCTGCTAACTCAAGAGTTAAAAAAACAAAACAAAACAGAAAGAGATTCAGTTATGTACTTGCCAAAGTTTTAATTATTGATTATTTTATTTCATGACTGTCTCACTTATTTTATAAGGCTTGTACTGTAGTTATATTGTTACCAAACTGTTGAAGTGTTCGACTGTGGTCATGTTAAGAGAAAATGTGCTATCTTTGCTAAAAAGTCTAAAAGAGTCCTCCTACAAAAAATATATTGGAATGCCAGTTTAAGAGTATATTTGAATGTGTCCATATGGAAGCCAGTAAATGGTACTATTATGTATTATGTTATGTAACTTGAATGACTTTTAACAACTTACATGTTTGCAACTTATAGTTGACATACTGGTAATGAATGTTTCTATGGTATTCTTTTTATTGTCAGGACTGATGTACCTGTTTAGAGATTTATATTTTCATAAATGTTGTACTTACATTTTGTTACAGAGTTGTTTAACTGTAA
The DNA here is from genome assembly GCA_903067095.1 of Girardinus metallicus. NCBI lineage: Eukaryota > Metazoa > Chordata > Actinopteri > Cyprinodontiformes > Poeciliidae > Girardinus > Girardinus metallicus. Next base: position 38,805 of record CAEGAE010030809.1, on the reverse strand, counting down.
ATAAAACAGAAAAGAAACTTATGTCTGAAGCAATATGAACCTAGTGTGTATGCATTGTTTGTATGAAACATTTTACTGTAATAAAACGGTTCACTTTTTGCCTCCACATTGCTCTTGCGCATTTCTTTTGCTTTCAATGGTAATTGTGTGCAATTCGGTATGGAATATTCTAATTCTCATTTGACCCCAGAGGAATTACAGCACATAAATTGATCATTTTTTCTTTAAAATGTGCTACTTGGCAGCCACAGATTCTTTCAGTCTTTCAGGAAGCATGTTCTTCATGCTTCCTGAGGGTCTGTATGGGTTCTTCTTTGTATTTTGGCTACTTTTGCACTCATTTCCAATCCAGCATCTTAGCACTTTTAGCAGAATATGTTTTACTTCCTAGACCACATTACTTGGAAAGTTTTAATTCTCATAAGATATCGTGAAAGAGAGTTATTATTAAAAATGGCCAGTGTTCAGCTCTCAAACACAATGCTCGTTGTAAGCTAAAAAGAGATCAGGCTAAAGTTAGCTTAAGTTAGAAAATCAGTCAGAAAATCCCCTATGTGGGTGGAAATGGGTGCATAGTTAGGACAGAACTATTTCTTTTAACGAATCTATACAAAAGAACAACATTAACAAATTCCGACAGGCAGAAAATAGTATTTTGACTCAAACAAATCAACCTCCAAAGAGGTATTAGCTGACAACTTGCCGATGATTCATTTCTCTTGTCCTGTGTCAGGACTGTGATTCATTGCATTCCTATTTCTTAAAGACTGTACTTTCAGACACGGTTTATCTGCTGCTAATGTTTTATTAATCTGCACAGCTCCTCTTCGGCCCTCCTCTTGTCCCCCCGCACACACTATGCAACATACTACCAATGTTAGAAGTTCAAAACGACTTCAGAGAGCTGGGTGAGATTGATCAACCCCACTTTAAAAGGTCCGACTGCTCTGAAGCAAAGTGGCAATGAGAAAACACAAACACTGTCAACACCTTTGAACAGACAGAACAGAGCTGTAAAATGATTTGATGGGCCAGTAATTGCCCTCCTGCGCTCGGTACCCAATGCCAGACAACCGTGGTGAATAGTCCTGCAACGCCGGCTGACAGCGTCATGATAATTAGGTGATGCGTGAGCTGCACACCTTCACGCTGACCTGCGCCAAGCACACAAGCTCATAAAGTAAAGTCACAGACGTTCCAGCTATGATTGGCCGATGGGACCCTGTTGCTTTGTAGCTACCACTTTAATTTCCCAGCGGTGGCACTCTAGTGCTAGCGTGGGTCTAAAGTGGGTGTGTGTATGCTCTGTTGCCACGACAACCGCAGGTTGGCTGCAGGCCCGGGCTCTGCCACGCCTCTCTCTGTATTGATGGTGAGCTCATGTCTGTTGCGGGCGGCGAGAGCTTCACTGTGGCAAGCACATTCCACCTGCAGAGCCACACGGCCATGTAATTACACCAGTTGTTTGTCGAACACGGGTCAAACACTTTGTACGGCGTGACTTTATTTACCCAGGCTTAAAATAGTCGCTTTCTTGTCAGCGGCATTAATTCCATGAGCCAGAAGCTTTTGTAGTCATTGTGCTCACCTGTAACCTGTATTTTGTGTTATGAGAAAGGCTGAGTCACCCTTATTTACCTTTCGCCCTCCATATCTGGCTAAACAAATCCACCAGGCATGATTAGGCTTTTTTAGCCTCGCAGCTATTTGTGCCGAAGAAGTATAATATTAGAAAGCGTCGATATTTCATCTGTGAAAACCAGGACTGATGTCATCCCTGTTATCTCATCTTTCTATGCCCCCCACCCCCCTTCGGTGCATCAAGGCCGGACCTCAGAAAAAGATAACTACCCGGGCCTTGACCTAATTCCTATGAAGTATGCTGGGAGGAGAGATGCTTGTGTTTGGAAGACTCAGTTTCAGGTAAGAAGTTGTTCATTAAAAGAGGTCTTCGCTTGAAGAGGATTTTCCTTGTTCATTCACATTTAAAATCAAACTTGACTCACTTTCATATGTCATAAAGGGATTTTTGGCAGTGCACAGTAACTTCTCCTGTTTGTGTCTGTTTTCCCCTGCGCTTGACTGTCCAGTGTTTACCCCGCCTCTTACCCACGGGAAATACCAACCAGTCTCCTCCAACCCTGCAATTAGTAAAATCTGTCAGATAAAACTACATTCATGCTCATTAAAGCTGTCCAAACACTTGCTGTATGATGAGTCAGAGGAGAGCGTCTCCTGACCAACCTTAAGCTAATATTAGCACACAGACTTCCTGATATTTAGCAAACAGGTATGATTTATATTATCCGTGCTTTCCTGCCTTCCATTCATCTGTGTCCTACTTCCATTCTTCACAGGATGCCTTTTAAAAAAAAAAAAAAAACCGAAAGCCTTCTAAAAAAAAAAAAGAAAAGGTCGAAGTCAGTAGGTCTCCACGCCATCGTTTAAAATGTCCAAGTTGCCTCGGCTTCACATTTCATATTCCACATTGTCATATTTTTCGTCTCTGACTGGATGTTGGCTGCCTTTCTGTCAGCCACGGTCAGAGGAGAAAAGATGTGCTTTAAATGACAATGTGGATCTGAAAAAAAAAAAATCGTGATTCATTCATCACCACACTTTAAAACAAACCTACGGAATTAATTCCCTGAAGCAAAAAGACAACAAAAGCTTGTAATCATTGTCAACCTGCATGCAATCATGTGTTTGTTTCTGCTAATATTAGGACGATATCGCATGGTTCATGTGTAAACAAACCAGTTTTTTTCAGAACTGTGTCAAGCTCAGATCGACTTCTTGTCTGGCACGTCACAGAAAACAACCCCGATGTCTGCACTGTAAATAATATTTTCATTAGTGTCGCGTAGTCCTAATTAAAACTTAGAGCTGATCGTTTTAATTATTTTGCCATTGCATTTACTGTTTAATCTTTTAAAAATACTTAACTTTGGAACCGTGATTCCTGTAAATGTAAATATTTCTCCCTGAGTTTTTTTTCTCCTTTCTTTCCTGGCTTCATGTTAACTCCCAAGGGTTCAAATATGTTCTGTTACACCTGTGTCCCGTTGTCACAAAAATAGCTGTTTTTAGGTTCGCCAGTAAGTGTCAATATATTTTTTTCCTCATTTGTTTTTACAAATGCCACAATTAATTTCAGTCACACATAAAAAAAAATAAAAATTTAATGTCATGTAATCATAGGATTTTTTTTTTATTTGTGCAATGCTGAAATTAAAAACAAAAATTCCTTCCCATGTATACTAATTGGTTGATTTACAGTGTATTAAAGTTTCTTCACTGAGTGAAAAACAACTAAACAAGAGACCGTAATGAGATTGCAATATGTAAAATATATGGAAAAATAAAAAGAATAACAAATTGAAATTAAATTGCAAAGGTATTGTCATAAAAAGTGCATTTTTCACTGAAACTCAATGGCACAAAAAATCCAAAGTAGATGCTAATTGCTATATTTAGTTTAAATGCATAAAATCTGTATTAGAAAAAGAGAAAAATCCCTATAACTGGCCAAATTTTACTCAAGTCACATAAACACGGTTAAGGTTATGCTAAAATAACATTTTGAAAAAGTGCAGCTAGGCCGAGGAGAGCTGACTATGGTGAGCAAGTTGTAGAGAGTTATTTTTCCTCTTTAATCACAGCCAAGTCATATGATCCACTTTGGTGACTGAAGGAAAGGAGGCTCAGATTAAGCTGCGTCATGCTGGACGCGGGTTAGGAGGTCAAACAGGAAGTCCTGTGCTGTTTGGGTATTAGTCAGGACTGGGGTAGGGTGAGATTAGAGGTATGTGGGCGAATGGACTGTATTTACACAATGACACTTGGACCATCAGATCAAAAGACTTCTTGACTCAGGATTTTTTTTAAAAACAAAGATAATCTGAAACTAACATGGATATTCAAAACCAGGACTGCCTGGAAGAAGAGATTATACTTTTCAATGGGACCTTCTCAGTTGATGTCAAAGCCTTTTGCATATTTGTATGCAAAAGGCATACAAATATGAACAAACTTCACTTCCTTCTATTTTTACATTCTGCTGCCAGACTCTGAGTTTTGCTCTTGGTCGAAAAACCTGGGACGAAGTTTACATCATATATTTAAAATAAAGTCATACAAGTATTTTTTTTTTTATTTAAACAAGAATTTGAAAAAAAAAATTAAACAGGATTGGGTTAATAGACTTTAACATTTCTATACATATTTGTAATTAAGACTTTTTGACCTTTTGTTATTCCAGAACCAAAATATGTAATTAACAAATTTAGTTAATTAAATATTTATCGATGCAGTGTTGATAAATGCCAACAAATTCTGAAAAAAGAAGGAACAAGAGGACAATACACATCATTATAATACATTATTGTGTCTTCATTTTTTTTTTCTTATCTAACGTTTGAGTCTCTCCAGATATATTCAATTTAGTAATAATGAGGGTAAAATAGCTTCTGAAACTGTAAAGTTAGATTATCCCTGCTATGGAACACAACATTAAACTCAACAAGTAAACAAATAAAAATTATTTAAAATGTTTTGTTATTTCTTCAACAGTGGCATTTTTCCGGAAGAGAATTAGGGCAACTCAAAAAAGCACAAAATTCTGACTTCAATCTGATATTTTCTTAAAATTCGGATTTTAATTAAACATATTCAGGTTAAAATCTGAATTATTATTCTCCTTCCGCACATACCATGCTATCAGTTTCTAATACATTTTATTCAACGGTGGACGGAAAAAAAAATAGTTTGTGTTTTAATTTGAAAGGCACAACCGGAAACCACCGTGTTGCCGTAAATTCAACTTCACTGCTCTCCACTAGTTCTACAGACTAACTAACTAACCAACCCATCAGCAGACCGAGTCCACACAGAAAACATGGGACTGCGGAGTCACCGAGGGGGGGGAACTCTTCTCAGCGACCCACCACAGTAACTCTGACCGTCCTGGAAAAGAAACCTCCATCTTTTCTTCACCTGTTTTTTAGACTTTTTCACTCGGCTGAAGGACCGGAAGAGAGCGGGAGACGTTAAATGACATCCGTGCGTTTCTGATACCTGAGGCAAATTAAAGTGCCACACCTTCACTTTGGACGACAGGTAGGCTCAAACTTTGTTTTATTTTTACTTTAAATAATAATAATAATAAACTTACGTTTAAAAGCGCTCCGTGGTGAAGTTAGAGTTAGAAAGAGAAGTTAAAGAGGAGTTATTAGACATTACTTAACGCAGTGTCGACAGGTGGACGGTGTTAGCCATATGGCAGAAAACAGCATCACTTCCCAACAAGATGTAATAAAACACCGTAGTAACAATAAAGGCAGACGTTTATTGCATTGGTTAGCTTTTCTTCAGAGGTGTCGGTATGCACCTGTTGCGCATCATGAATATTCCTAAGAGCGTTACAAAACAATAAATATACGCGTTATTTCTAAATAAAAGCGTCACAAAAAAAGTAAATACGTGCGTCATTCATAGATTAAAGCGGGCGTTTTGCAGCTTTCACCGTGTGTAAACTTTACTAGCATTTAATTCCTCATTTTACGTTGGTTTAAATTTTGTCAACTTTGTTTTGGTGTTGTCCTGGAACATAAAAAATTTCCATAACGGGGGGGGCTGCTGTAGAGGCGAAGTTAATGAGTGAGTGCAGGGCTGCTGTTTGGTTGCTCCTGATAGGTGGAGGTGGGAAAGGAGGAGGAGGTCCTGCACACACACACACACACACACACACACACACACACACACACGGCTGACCTTGTCTTGTGTTTGTTCCTCTAACATGAGGCTGATCCCTGGACCAGAACGGCGGTGTAATGCATCACTTGGTGTCCTGAACCTGCAGTGGTAGGTTTATTTGACAGGGTTGTGTTGTGGGTTGTCTAAGCCCCTCTCTTTTTTTTTTTGTTGCCTTTCGTGGCAGCTCGGTGCTTAAAACAAAGTATTAAAAGTGGATGCAAATGAACCTGCTCTGTTGTGCTTTGTTGCTGCGGAGCTGCAACAGGATGTAAACCTGAGCTCAGCGCTGTTGTTTACATTGTGTTCAGATATCGGGTTGCACAAATGGTGCGCGAGAGATGAGGGTGGTGTTGTTCTGCAGTAATGGGAAAACCAGTTTCATTTTTAAAAATGTATATTACAGCACAGGAATACAAAACGACAAACATTCAAAGGTCAAAAGAAGTGAACAGCTCTGAGAAAGGGCTTTTTTTTTTTTTTTCCCCCTCTTTGACTTTCCCACATTTTGTGAAGTTAGGTTATGTTGACATTTTTCTAATACGCCAACATAAAAAAAAAAAGCATAACATTTTGAAGAGGAATGAAACCAAACATGGGTTAGCTTTTTTTTTTGCAAAGACAATCTGAAAGGTGTGGTGTGCATTTGAAATCGCCCTCCAGCCCCCTCCAACGCGCACACAAACACGCCTTTGCTGTTACATCTAGAAACAAGTTTTTTCGCATTCTTGTTGCGAAACTCCGTAAGTGCCGTCAAATCTGATGGGCAGTTGGACTTTGACCATGTCATTGTAACGCCTATAAAAATGTCCAAATACCTTGAAATACGGTGACTGGTAATACTTAAAATTACACTGAGAGCAACCTTTTCAGGCTGCTATGAACATAAATGGATATTTTTGATATAAGAGAGATACGTACTCCTTCCCATCTCTGGTTACATACACATGCTCATCTTGTCGGATGCCTGAAACTCATTAGTATCAAGTTAAGAGTCTAAACTTCATTGTTTTTTCTTAATCTGTAAGAAGCATCATGCAAATACTTTTTTATTGGTTTAACCCCAGAAGAATATCACGTCCATTCCAGTGGACGTGGCGTCAGAAGGGGTAATGTGAAATCCAAATAAAATACATTGAAGTTTGTGGCTGCAATTTGACAAAATCTGGAAAAGTTTCAAGGTGTCTTGATAACTTTTGCATGGCAATGTAAGATTTTGGTTTCAAATTCATTTTGGTTGAAGGTCAGAGTAATTTTGAGGAAACATCCATGCTCGTCGTCTTGGCAATTATTCAGCAGGGCGGTGAAATTATCTGGAAAATACCAGGAGCAGCAGCAATTTTCACAATCAGTATAATCGCTGTAATTGTTGTTTATCGAACAAAAGCAATAAGTTGCCTCCTTCAGCTTTTCAGACAAAAGATGCTTTACATCATTACAAATGTTTGGTCGATGTAAAAATGTTCCCAGACGCACAATTCCTTTTAAACGTGGAAGTGTGGGGAAAAAAAAAAACAATCTATTTTAAAAATATATATAATATCAATATCATTTGATATTATCTAGTATCAAATAATTGCTGTCATGGAAAAAGACAGAGAAGGATCCTATCATAGATAGCAAACCATTCAGTGTTTTACAATGCCATGTTTTTTCTTTAACTTCAAGAAAGTACATCAGTGACTTTACAGTTTGTAAAAAAAAAAAAAAAAAAAAACAGAAAAAAGCTGGACGTTTCACATTTAACTTTTTTAATGAACAAGGAGAACAAAATCAAATGACAACTAATTTGGAGGTAGTTGGCACATTTCCATTACCGGTTGACTGATCGGTGAATGACTCACAAATCGAAGACTAAAAAGGTGTTTGCTTATCTGAGTGAAAATATGTGCTTAGCCTAACTACGGTTTGTGACATTACAGTACAATATAGCTTTTCACTGATCTCTCCAAGTCAGGTTACGTCTGCCTCGGTACAATGAACTCAAGTCAAATGCTTCCTTTGTTTCTAAAGGACGAAGTTTCTTTGCATCTTGTCAGAAACATTCCGAGAATTTCCACCAACCAGAAAACAAACATGGAGGCTGGATGTAGTTTGTAAATTTGTCTTGCACAAGTTGGATTGTGTATTATAAAAATGAAAATTTTAAAAAAAGAAAAGAAAAGCTGCTCCAGTTTTCTACATATCAACAGTTATATCAGCGACAACTTGCATGTATTTTTAGTCAAATTGTGAGTTGTCTTTTATTTTGTTAGGGTTTCCAAAAAAAACACCTTATCTCTATATTTATTCCTAGTTGAAGTAACATTTTTGTCTTAACACCTGGGATGGTCATTTGGTAAATGTTTAAAATCTGACAATCCGTTTGTTTCATCTCCATGCAATATGATTTGTGTAAAATTGTGTTTTCTTTGTTAATGCGTTTTATTGGACTTTTATACAATAGACCAACATAAAGGACTGTATGATTGTAAACAGGAAGGAAAATGTGACGTGTTTTTGAAATACTGCGGAAGTAAAAACATGGCGAGTGTGTTGTGTGTTTGAGTTAAGCACCTTTACTCTGTTTAATCAAAATAACACCCAATGCATCCTGTAGAAGTCACCTAACTAACAATACACCTGTGTGTATTTTAGTGACTATATATACACATCTGCGTTATGAACACTGCACATCGTCCCCATGATGAAGCATGGTGGTGGCAGCATCATGCTGTGGGGTTACTTTTCTGCAGCGGGAACAGGAGGATTCAGTAGGACTGAATTTATATGCACGGCAACTTTTCTGTTTATCATTTACAAAAAAAAAAAAAAAAGAGAACTTGTTTCTACTTCACAATTCCGCACTGCTTTACATAAAATCCTCATGAAATAAATTAAAGTTTGTGATGACTGTAATAACTTGTGCCTGGTAGTTTCACTTTCTACCGACCTGAGCTTTACTAACCGTGCATTATTTAAAGCGGCTCTGCAGACTTGTTTTCCCTCTGAAGAAGAGTTCAGGGCTCCTGGGCGAGGAGGAAAACAAGCAGCAGGCCTGTTTGCAGTGTAACACAGAACAGGGCAGAGCTATTGATAAGTGTGGGCTGCTGGGTAATACAGAAGAGACGGGACTTGTTTACTGCAGACTGACGCCCGGGGCCGTGTGAGGGAGGCATGTTCGGAGACGGCACATCGCATTACACCCACAGAAAGACACCAGCAGAGACAGTCGGTTTCACCACGTCTGAAATCTGTAGATGGGTTGTAATGTTTTCCCAACACGAGCTTTATAGAAATTTATCTTCCGTATGACTCACCCTGAATGCTCTTCCCTAATCGCATCCGGCCTATTCAAACCGGCCACCTGAACACACCTGTCAAACACTCAGATCTAAAGCTGCCTTCTCGCTCCGACCGAGCTTCGACTTCTTCCCATCCTCTGACACGCGTTTAATAGTTTTCCCGGTCTTTTCTGTGCGAGCTGTAATTGAAAAAGTGACACACTAAAACGAATCAGATGAAAAGCTGCAGTTCCTTTATGGGAAGCGTTATCGGGTCAGAAAGGGGTATCTCATCATCTGCTACGATAAGTTATGAAAAGCAGTACAAAGCTGTGGCTGAGGCTGCGTCACTTTTCTGTCACTACAAAGACTTTGAAATGCAGTGTTGACATTTTAGCTTGGACCTAAAAGCCTTCCAGCTGATAAGAGGTTTTAAAATGAAGCATCTTATCGAAATGCTGCGGTTTGCTTTCAGCTGAGAGTCACACAAGCAGCAGGCGGCAGGGAAATACTGTCAATAAGGGGATTGTTCTCAGAATTACTGCAAGACTTCAAGTTTGTCACTTAAATATTACAAAAAATCCAGTTGAAGCCAGCTAAGACTAAAAGCTTGTCAAACCTGTGAGAAGGTTTGGTGGATAGTTAAACAAATCTTTTAGTTTGTGTGGACGCTCACACAAATTAAGATAATCTTCACACATCAGATGAGTCTTAAAGCTATAGCTTGATGCCTGCCTCATGTGAGATTAATGTTCTCTGCCAAACTGTAGTTGGTGGTGACTTTTGGCAGCAGGGGAATAAACCAGTCAAGAGTTTTTTGATTTATTTGTACACAGTGAACCCCCAGTATTCACTGGAGTTAGGAACAACAGCGACTAACTCCACATTCACACGAGAGCCACTTCAAAATGCTTAGAACTGTCTGTTTTGATAGTTGAAACACAAAATATGCATTAATATTTACATTAGAAACAGTCTTAGCACTTCACTAGAATCTAACATCTATGCTCTTTCTTATCTCTTGACAATAGTGTGTCAAGTAGCATTGTGCAGGTCTTCTAGCTTCCCATGTTGCATTTCTTTTTTGCTCAACAAAAAAATTTATAAAACAATGAACTTTCCGCAAATCTGTGAAAAATCTATGACTATTGTCACGGGATCCACTGTACAACACATTTAGAACGTACAAAGTTATCGTTACTGATATGATCATTATCACATATGATATTATTAGAAGATGATATCATTAGATGATAATAAACAGTAATACTACATGTCATTGTCCATATATTTTTCTGTGAGTTTGTGGCACTGTGGCTACGCAGGCGTACGATTTCCATAGAAAACTGAGACATTTCTATATTAATTTCACATATTTACAGAAAGTTTGGATATTCTCTGATGATTTTTGCAAGAAAAACATAATCTTTTATGATTAAAAGCATACATTTACAACTTTAAGATTAAGATATTCTCTGAAATTGTGAAGTCAAACATTTGTGACATTCCTTGAGGAATTAGGTGATGCTTCTGGATATTTTCCAAAGTGTAAAGTATTATGTTGGTTTTGGAAAGACAGGCCTATGACAGTGAAGAAGTAGAAGTTGCATTATGGCAGTATGGAATCTATCAAACCTTTCCGATACAAGAGAAAAGCCTGGATGTGCCATTTACACTTTGGAAATTCACCCAGATGTTCAATTCCTGAGTTTACTATTAAACTTTAAGCATCTCTGTTGTCTTTTGTTGCAAATGTCTGACTTTATAATCTCAGGAACTGTTTTTCTAAAGTAAATAAAACAAAATTTCTTGCAAACTTCTGACTTCACAATGCAATAGAATCTTATTTATAATATCATAACTGTATGCCTTTAATCAAGAAAAAAATTGCCTTTTATTTTTGCAAATTTCCAGCCTTTTTGACATCAGAGAAGATTCACGTTTTCTCTTGTAAATATGGAAAATTAACCTAAATGTTTCTTATTTGGCAGAAAATGTGTTATCCATGGCAACTTTATATCCTTCTTGATTTGCAATGCTTGTAAAAACTCAATCTTATAAAGCTAGTTGGAAAATGTAAGATATGTAATGCAACTGGTGAATGTTAAGATTTTTCTTCCTATAAAAAAACAATAATCAAAAAGTCTTACTATGTTATTGACATAGAACCCAGATAATAAGTAGCCTACCCAGCTATTGGAAACATTTATCTCAGTGTCATTGTAGACAATAAGGATATTAGAAAAAAAATATTTTTGTGCAGCATATATATATTTTGGAAGTTAAAGTCATAAACTGAACCATTTGAACATATTGTCTCAACCTGAGGGGATTCTATAGACAATCTGTCTAAGCTTCTTATTGTAAAGGATGTCACAGGAAGTTATTTCTTCCTTAATTAACACTGTCAGGAAGATGAAGAGCACAGGGAAATAGCTACACGCTATAATTCCACCAATTATAATAGGTTTACAGCCTTTCATAACTCTAGGTCACAGTTGCAAAACATGTTTGACAGCAATGAAATTAAATTAACAACACGAAGTATCTTGATCCAAAGGCAACAACGAGTTTAAATTTCACCCTGTTTTGCATTAGAGTAGTATAACGAGTTGGAGCAGATGACTTATTTTATCCCTGTCTCCCTCTGGGCTTTTGCTTTCTTTTGCAACGTTGAGACAGAGAAATAATCTTCAAAGTGCCATTCCTCAAGACTTTTTGAAAATCTAAAACACAGTCATGCAGCAGATTTGACTCTTTCAAAAGGCTTTAAAAGAAAACTCAACGGCTCGTTACTGTTCCTACAAACCTTCACAACACGAGCCTTAAGCACATGCTGCACCATCAACTTTAAATAGTTTATGGCAGTGTTTCCCAAACTTTTTCACCTGGGACCCCCCCTATGGATTACAAACAGGGAGAGTTAGACTCTGGCTGTCTGGTTGAACGATGTGTGTGAGCTGGGGGTGAGAGACTCTTAGAGACTCCCTGTTATATTCTTCCATCCACTCAAAACACCCCCTCCCGCAGCGCGCACAGCGTTCATCGTCTTTTGTTTTCTTTGGGGGTTTTCCATTCATCCATACCGCTTGCCGCGCCCCCCCCTGCAATGGCACGGTGTGCCCCACAGTTTGGGAACCTCTGGTTTATGGTAAAACTAATTAGAACAGTTTATTGGTGCTCTCTGCTCATTAAAACATGACAGCCTGAATGGTTGGTGCTTTGTTAAGGCCACAGACTGTATTTAGTCGTTGACAGATATTATGTAATACAGGAGACATTGTATGCATGAGTGATGAACTGTTGAAAATACTATTACTGCAACATCTCAACTTAAAAACATCTCCTCTTGTACCTCCTCTTTATATCCACTCCTTGGTATCCAAAATTTGAGAGAAATTAGTTTAATACTGCTAACATGCATACAGAAGAATGTTTGCCTCAAAGGGTGGAAAATTATACTTAAATACAATAAAAACTGTTGTCAGTTGCCAATGTTTTCTGTCCACACCAACTAAATTATCTTATTGTAAAGCTGGCAGTAAGTACAGTTCTTCTTTTCCGTGTTTAGAGATTGAAGCTTGAGAGATAAGGTGGTAAAATGGCCATTTTTATCTCTTTGTCACACTCCTACTACGATTGCCAAACCGCCGATGACACCGCAGTCACAGTTGTCACTACCAGTCCGTCTCACAACAGCAAGGCGGCACCTCGCTCCTCACGCCTTGAATCCCACTGGGATCTCACCCTGGCGTATTTGTAAGGAAAGACCATGCAGGAGGGAAAAAATGCAGTGCCTACAAAGACGACACGTTAATGGAGAAGCAGCTTCGGTGTGCCATCTGTCCCTGCAGAGGAGGTGATCAGAAAAGCCGAACAAAGCCATGAGCATCAAAAGCAGAAGGAAGGTTTACCTCAAGCATAAAATATCATGTGTGTATCGGCTTAATCCAAGTATTTGAAGGAGTTTAAATACTTTGTGGTATCTCCAACCAGTTTCTCCTATTATATAAACTGGGATGCTGTAATGTCATCCAGAATAATAAATATTGGTATACTGATAGAAGTTAACCTAAATGAGGCTGACAATTTTTATTCTGTTCTGTTTTTTCTTCGCTCTTTATTAATTCCCAGCCTGACATCATTGAACTACACGTAAAAAACAGAAGATTCTCTCATTAAATGGGATGATAAAGTGACTATACCATTTATAAGTCTGCGTATCAGTTATCTTAGAGACCAAAAAGTCACCTGGGAAATTTCACTAGATGTTTTCAGTCTCTGTAAATTCCAGACAAACTTTCTTAAAATATAAGTCAAAGTCCAGAATTTCATGGCAGGCAAATTACAAGGAGCCAAACTATTTTTTGTCTCTTCCAGGACTCTTGACCAGCAGTTGTCTGGACTCTCTGAAGGTCTTTTAATATTTTTCTTTAGACTTCAGCTACTTTTTCACCAACTTCCTGTCCTATTCTCACAGCCAGACACAAAAAGTTAGAGACTATCTATAGACCCTGGTGTGTGAATGTGTATCAAGGTTTTTAACATATATGGTATCAAATCACAAAATTTCCATCATATCTATTATCTGCTCTGTGTCACGTTTTCAAGGGTGTTCCCACAAATGTGATGTTGATATAACCAGTTCCTAGCTGGTTCTACAGAATAACCAGTTTCCACAACCCAGCCACATGTCATTATGACACTATAAACGTTTCATCTCGTCAGTGTTTGATCCTCCCTTTATTCTTCTGAGATTTTATGGAGCATTGGAGCGCAAGACTTGTGAACAGTTTTCACCATCACAATTTGTTAATGATCTTTTAAAGAGCAAACGTTGTTTATGAACGCTTCGTCCTCCCGTCAGCCAGTCCCTGTCGGATCATTAGTGGCAGCATTGAAAAATCTGACGCTAATCTTACTTTCTGCTTATCCTGAAGCTTTGTGTCTTCGGGATAAGCAAAATTAGGCAGATCAAAGACAAAACACATTTAGGAGTTTTAAATAAGAGGCTAACAACGTTTTGATTGGTTGCTGGCCTCCAGGAGCCCACCAGTAACCTCTGATGAAGGCCGTCCGTCTCTCTGGCTCATTTTGGGAGTCACCTTGTTGGTCCTAAACCTCTGTGTGCTGTCTGTCAAACTGTTATCTTTGGTATTTTTTAATTATTCTACTAAAAATCATGTCTTTTGTGGGAAAATATTAAATTTGAAATTGCTATTTCAAGTTGTTAATTTGTTATGCACAAAAACAACAATGATTCATCCTTGAAGTTTATGATCCTTTCTTATGCTCGCATTATTCATAGATCAGTTTAAAAAAAAAAAATTGTCCGATCCTGGATTGAAAAATGAGTTCAAACGTTTGGCACTCAGAGTGCAAAGAAAAACTTGAATAGTTTTTCAAATGTCAGAATAACTAGTTCAGGAAATAAGAATAAAGTCTGTTTGCTTGGGAGGAAGGTCAAGAAACGAAAGATGACTCAAGACTTTTAAGCACGACTGTATTTCACATAAATATGTTATGAAGTTTCACGGCGCTGCACCCATCCGCCACACTAACATTCAGCAAACATGATCCCTTCTGGCTTGCAGGAAAATTTCCACTGTATATGTAAAGAGGAAGTCATCTTATGTCTGGAGAAAAAAATGGAAACACTGAAAAACCTGAAGATGAAAGATCTGGAGTTGCTTTTGGATATTTATTCACCCACAAAATGTTCCAAAAATCTGTCATGGCTGATTCTGAGTTAAATTCACAAAGTTTCCCCTCTGATAAAGAGCAAGAAACTTAAACAACAGACAGTGAGGTGGATGTCATACCAGTTTTCCTACTCTCCTGTTATCACACCCTTCCCAATGTCACCCATATGAATATGATCTCCCTTCTCACTGTCCTGTCAAATACATAAGACACATATTGTATACTGTGTGATGAGCCCCAGGTTAGTAGACTTTATAACGTGTCACAGAGCTAACATAAGCTAAATGTTCCCAATCTCAGATAACCTGACTCTGGAAGACGAGCAGGTTCTTCTCTGAATGGGACCGCTTCTTTGTTCACTCTGAGACCTACTTTGGGGAAATTACCTCCAAATAACCTGTTTTGGCCAAAACAGGTTATTTAAGCTCCCTATATTTGTTTCCCTTCCTCATCTACCAGTATTTTGGTCTTTAGTGATGGTTTGTGTAATGTTTATACCAGCAACTGAACCTCAGAGCTAAACAGAAATGCTTATGGATGGATTTCAGTCTTCCAAGGACGCAGCAAGAACAATTGGTATCAGATATGCAAGACTGAAAAGAGGCCACTACAGGGTGATGGAGGAGGAATGTTTTGCGGTTAAAATCTGGAAATCAAATCTGCAAAGTCACATTCACAGGTTCTGGTCAAAGTTTTTCCAGAGTTTGAGTCTTTTTCTACGAAAGGAGTCTTTTTATTGCAGTCACTTGGGAGTGACTGCAATAAATATTTTATCTACCACAAGCAAGTCACTCATAATTCTTTTAGTTTCATCGGGAATTATAGCCTGTTTATTGGCCCAAACATTCTACAGAAATAGGTTGCAATTACATCAAATTAGACTTCTGTTCTGAACATTTCATGATCTCCATAATTTGGTATACTAAATAAAAAGGTCCTGTCAAATACATAAGACACATATTGTTCTGAAGGGTCAGATAAGGCTTTATTTTGTATTTAAGCTGGGTTTATTCTATTGTTTTCATGTGGCTGACACATGAAAATGCATAACTCCAATACTCTTTTTGTCTCTGTCCTTTTCTCTCTATCTTCCTCTATACCCCAAGGCTATAATTTTTATTTTTTTTTTTTATGTAATTTTGGGACTTTAAGTTGTAACTGCTTCAGTGATAAACATGCTCAAATCAATGTTCAAAAAAACAGCAGCTTCACAAGCCTTGTTGGTGCGTCTCTTCACCGCAGCCTCCTCCCTATGCAAACTTTACTGGGAAGAATGCCATCATAGCACAGGCTTCACATCGAGTCTTACCCTGAAAGCTGGCACTCGAACCCTTTCTGCACATAAGAAGTTGTCCTGTTAAAGTCTAACTGATATTCAAATGAGACTTGGGAGATTTTCAGCTGCTCCCATTCACTGTTGCTAGATCATGTGTCATTTCTTCTGGCCTTGATTAATTCCACTTTAGTGGGTCCTCAAAGCCTCCCTGTAAAATAAAAATCACTTTAAAAGATGCTCTGCATTAAACAGAGTGTTAATGCTGTTCATAGCAAACTATTGACATGTTTCTTTGTAGTTTAGTTTAGGATTTTGTCTTTCCTTTTTTCATTTATATTGAGGAAAGTAGTTTTAAATACTCTAGGAGACCAATCAATGACTGTTCTGTAGAAAAATGTTTGCTCTCACTTCAGAGGATTGTGCCGGTCATGCTTACAGTATCAAATGCATCATTATTTTAGTTTATTCATTTTATTGTATTGTTTTCCTCTTGATGCAGCAGCTTCATAAAACTAACATCTGAACTATTCCCTCACACAGTGTTGTTACATTTTTATGTGTTTCATTCACTCTGACAGTAAAATCCTCCATTTATTGTAACACAACAAAATGTCCGTTTATGATTAAGGAAGATAAACTGGACTTTTCCCAGCTTTGTCTTTCCAGGAGAGATTTTCCTGCTTTAGCGGTAGCTCATGAATGGCCCTGACTGCCAATTCTGCAGGTATTCCCTAGATTTCAATCCATACCACATTTCAGAGGCAGTCCACAGCAATCTCAATTTTATTGCACCTGTTTTTCCAAGATGAAATGTTTCAATTTCCCCTGCAGGAAGCTCACAGAGTGAAGAAATGGGGGCCGGGCCAAGCTGTCGGCCCTGAAAAATCTTTCCTCTTCAGTAATCGTCTGGCGATCTTCCCCATCCTAAAAAAAGCGGGAGCAATATGTAATATATTGAATGACACAGGCAGCAGATAAGGCACTACTATTGTCAACCAACAATGGCCAATAGCTGCATGAATGATGGTCATTTGATGCACAGATTGAATCTGTGATCTCATTATGAGTTTGAAAAGTCTCCAGGAAGGCTACATGATTGGTTATTTGGATGTTCGGAAGTGAGTTTCAGCCAGCAGAGTCCTGCTGTTGCTGCTGCTGCTTATTGTGAAAACCTGCAGGAGGTTGGAAAGCCTGGTGTTACTGATGGGTTTGCAGAGTTGTTTAGAAATGGACTTATAACCCTTCCCAGATTGAGGGACAGTAACAATTTCTTATGTAAGACCATTGCTGATGTGTTTCTTCAAGGCGTTGTCGGTGTGACCAGCTATATAAGACCAGAATCTGATGTGAATGATGCGGAGAAAAATCATATCATCCTTTACCTCACAGATTAAAAAGAAAGCTCTTCTGTTTTCCAACAGAGAGCTTCAGTGATTATTTTTACCCAACCATCCTCCTCACTGTGTGTGGTGGCAAGATAAACTTGGGTCTTCATCCATCCTTTTCAGTTCCAGTTTCAGTTTTTAATTATTGGTCAGACTGTGTTAGCGAGTAGCTCCCTTGCTTGTGTGTTTTTTTTTTTTTTCCTATCTTAGAAAGATTATCTGTTTTACTTGAGTGATATGTTCACTTGCTTTTTTCTATTTTGAAGAGTGCACAAAACTTTTTTGACATTCTGGTAATGTCGAAAAATTTTGCAATTGCCGTATTTCCGTTAAATAAGAAAGGCAGTTAAAATCACACGTGAATAAGTCTGTTAAAGTAATAAGTTGTTAATAATCACCACAGCGACGGATGTAAACAGTCAGACAAGATATATTTATATTTCAGCCATCAGAGTAGACATCAGTGTCTCATTGAGGCATCGGAGCGACAAGCTATAAGGGCATGAGGCATTTTTGGGAAATTGTTGTCTGCAATTTTTAAAAAGAGCTATGGATTCAACAGTTTTGAATGATAAACTCAACCTTTGATGATCTGAGCGATGCTGTTAAGCCTCTGGTGGACCCAGCTACAGCTAGCATGACTCGTGTGGTGCAACAAAGGTGATTCCATTGCAGAGAGAGTTTAAAGCTCTTTGGATCTGCGAAGACAAGATGTGTGAAGTCATCACTGTGTAATAGTGTTGGTTACTTACGGTTTATGGTTATGTCTTTTATTTATTTATTTATTTGTTTTTTTTTTTGTTTTTTTCAAAACACCACTTGTGTACCTTCAACAAATTTCTGCAGCAAATGTAATGTTGGCTGTTGATTAGATACAGATTTCTTCTGTTTTTCCTACTTTGTCGTGTATTTCCTTCAGACCACCAAAGTAAAAGCCGTATATATTTTACTGCAGTGACACCTAAGGTTAAAACTGAAGTGTAGGATATTTCAAAGCACTAACAGCAGAGTCGACTGACTCTCTCGGTGTCGAAGCTTTTCCAGCGTGGATGACCTTCAGCCTCAGTAGTGCAGTTCTCATCATCCCCAATCTAATGACGCATTTATCCTGACGTGTTTGTTCGGTCATGTTTAGGTCACTTTGTTAACCTTAAATTACATGAATTCATGAGCCAATATCACAAGCCCTGTGCAGATGGTAAAACTGAGTACTGAGCTATTTGAGGAACAAGTCGCTTCAAAAACTGAAAGCGCTCAGCTCTGTCGTATAAAGAGAGTTTATTTGGATTCATTGTTTGCTGAGTTGTAGATATTATTTACTCTGTAACCATTTCCTCCATTTCTCATTTAACAGAGAAGCTTTCTTGCTTTTGTCTAGAATTTGAAACTACAAATCAAATTCTTTGTTGAATTGACAAACGCAAGCACTTTAGAGAAGACCCTAAAGCTGCCAATTGTTGCACTTCAGCAGAAAAAAGTATTTCTGTCTTCTCTGGTCTTCTATCATCTTATTCAGCAAACACACTGTGGCAGCCACAAGTAGACACTCTGGAGCCTGAACATACGTTTTTTCGGAGGGGAGTTGTCTTTGACTTTAAAAGCCGACGCTCTCTCTGCTATCAGAGCGGTGATGTGTAACCGGGAGCCTTTTGTAGGTGGCTCTGTTGCCATTCCTGGCCTGCAGGACGAGTTCTCCTCCGAGGGGATTTTTTTGCTGAGCGGGAGCAGGATAGTTAGCCCGAGGCAGGGAACGCCACAATCACATTGTCAGCACTCAAACAGCCCAGAGACTCTTTTTGCCTTGCAAATGTGCAACTCAAACCAACTCCGATGCAAACCAACTTTTTCCGACCCAGTGAGGCAGCCATTAATCATCCTGTCTGGCACGTTTGCTCTCAGTGGACGTTAAAGTAATTTTCTTCACTTTAATCGAACGTGCGCATTGTGGCTAACCATTGTTTCTATCACCGTGTGCTCAACAAAATGAGGTATTTCACATTTTTATGGCTGAGTTACATTTTCAGGAGATTGAATTTAATTACACTCGTTTGTCGCATCATTAAGAATATTCTTAAAGTATTACTTTATCGGAGTTTGTATACCGGAGGAGTGATTCTGAAATGTTTCTCGATGTAGTAAAATGTTTATAATTTTGTACGCAAAGTACAGGAACTCTTTAATGCTGATATCAGTACGATGGTCCCAATAATAGATCAGGGCCAT
Organism: Girardinus metallicus; assembly: GCA_903067095.1. Lineage (NCBI taxonomy): Eukaryota > Metazoa > Chordata > Actinopteri > Cyprinodontiformes > Poeciliidae > Girardinus > Girardinus metallicus. The sequence goes on along the minus strand of CAEGAE010030809.1, from coordinate 19,204 downwards.
AATTTGTAAAACATAAAGATTAGCAGTCACCAAATTCTAAAGAAAATATAAAATGAGAATATTTTATATTCTCATCTTAAGAGAATATAAAAGGAGAATATATTGCAAAACAATAACGTCACATACAATGTGACGTTTAGTTTTTACTGTTGCACCATCATGGATTCCTGTCGCAACAAGCAGTGAATCAATTAATCACATGATCATTTCCATTCTGATGAATGAATGTTTTTTGATCAGCAATTTTGTTTACAGAGATGCTTGCCATTTGTTTACGTTGTCCATTTTATTTATAGTTTCAGTTGTGTGTGTGGTTTTTTACTTTGTTTTATTGGTCTTGTTTTTGTCTTTTTGTTGGATATTTAAAATATCTTCCAAAGTTAAGCATTGAAAGTTAAGCATTGAAAGTTTATTGGTCTTTGAGCAGGCAGACTTACATTATTGTGCCAATATCATTATATTACTTGAAAATGGCCTCAAAACAACAATATTATCATTCACAATATAATAACATGTAACAGTAATTTCTGGGACGGTTTATTGTCCAGAAATATTATTGTTACATCACAAAAATATGAAATTTTAACAAGGCTCGAGCCACTATACATAGATTTATAAATTTAAAGCACAAGTTTTGAGTTTCTTTTTTCATGTTTCTTTGGCATAATTATTCACTATTACGGTTTATAAAACTTGTGGTGAAAAGGAACTACACCTCTCGGGTTTTACATATGTTGTACACATTCAGTGTTTTAAGCCAGTCAGATTTAAATCATTTTAGAACTTAGTAAACACCTGGTTGTTTCTTTATTAAAGCCCCAGAACTGATAGAGGGCGTATCTGCTTTCTTTTTGCCATGGCTGTGTATTTGGCAGGATGGTGGGCTGTGGATGAATCCCAACTTAATCCAAGCAGCCTGGAAGACTTTGAGGCAGGCACATTAAAAACACCCCTGAGAGCAGAAAGCAGCAAACACATATCAGTGAAATATGGGATATACATAATGCACCAGAAAAGAAATGCCACTGCAAAACAATAAAACAAGAGACGGAGTGTGGTAGATGAAATGGAGGGAGAAATCTGCACATCCAGCAGGCTGAGGGGACGGAGAGGTGGAGCTCTTCGGAGGATTATTGACCTGCTCGAACGTGAACTGTAATTGTAAAAGTTGGCTGATTGCGACTGCAGCGTTCTCTCAGGACCAACGTGACGCCGCATGGATGTGACGCTTCTGGAAGCCCTCGGGGGAAATAAGCTCCTCTCCTGCTCCGCTCCTGGAAGATAAGGGACCCTCCAGCTGGGTGGGTGCCCTGCAGAGCAGCAGTGTGTGAAACAGGGTCCGCTATTTAAAGTGCAGCCTGTCGCAGCATCCGGCCCCGGCGGCGACTCGAAATTGCACTCTCTTGGTTTTTAGCCGTGAATGTGTCGGAGGCCTGCTTGAACGTGCCGGTGAATGTGAAGCGGGGGGATTGCTGCTGCTGGGTTACGGTCAAGTCCAACTCAAATCATGAGGGTCCATTTGGATGAGGAGAATTCGAGGCACTCGGAGATGAAAGGATCTTCATCATAATGAGTTTTTTTTTTTCGGGGTTTTTTTCTGTAGCGTGAATGCTGACGCCCATTTCTGCCTCTAAGCTCAGCTGCAGACCTGCAGGAGGATTATTAGATATCTTGGGAAAGCTAAGCCAGATTCTGTTGCTTTTCAACAAATATAAAGGGCCTGTTTGTGATGAAACCTGTGCAACCTGCTATTACATGAATAACCCAACCGACCTTGCAGCTGTTTAATCAATACTAACATATAGATCAGTTTCTCTGACGCCAGCTGGAGGTCAGGCACTTTCTTACATTCCTAAATCTGGCTGCTTTCAGCACGGATGCTTAAGCCCAACAAATTTCATAAAATGACGCAACTGCTGCCATAGATTGATCTCAGGTTAGCAAGAAATCCTGAAAACGTATCACCGAGCCGCGCTGATTCTGCTTCACGGTTAAGGTTTTAGCCCACAAAATTAAAGCTCACAGTTTTATTGGATGATTTCATTGCTGCACTGCTTGGAAGTTTTGATGACTTTAAACTGAAATATCAGCAGACTGTCGTAAAGTGAGTTCTCAAAGGAGTGCTATGGCACACCATCAACAGTTTCTTATTGCTTTTAATATCCTAATGAAAAACTGCTTCATTTCAGAAGTTCTTTAGTACATCCTTGTTTGATTTCGTTCTTTATTTTTGATTATTTTATTCCTTCCTTCATTTTCCAGTCTGTGGTTTGTTTGGCAATTAGGGACCAAATCCAAACTCCTCAGATCCCCACTAAACACTTCTAAATGCCTATTTTAATAGTTCAAACATCAAATAAACCTTAAAATGCATTAACAAGTATTGAAACCATCTTAACATACAGCAGAGTATGTTAAGATGGTTTCACTGTTCTGTGAGGTACAGCCAATCAGCACCAAGTCATGTAAATGGTAATAGCATGTCAAGTAGCATTGCCCCAGGTATTTTAGCTTCCCAAGCTGCAATATTCCTGCAAATATTTTAGATATGAGCTACTAAAAAAAAAAAAAAAATCCACAAATAGATGGATTTTCTGCAAATAACTTGGGGTTACAGTCCATGTAAAAAATCTACCAACAGGTGAATCTGCAAATAAACGGAGGCCCACTGTGAAAGTCAAATATTTGACAGGAAAGTCTGGAGAAGAGTGATACACTGAAATCCCTGTTTGTGACATGCTGGCCATGACTGATAGATTTCTGTATATCTGTAAATGAAAGAGAAAGACAGATGAAGAAGAGAGGAGGTGTGGAGTAAACGAAGATGTCAGCGATTTGTGACAGAAAATATCTGCAAGAGTGACTAGGAGAGCTTACGAGACATTAGTGAGACACGCTATGATGCATAGTTTATAGATTATAAAAATAGCATAAGAAACAAAGCTGAGGATCTTAAGATTTGAACTACGGTCCTATGGGATCAGTGTCTCTTCGTCAGTCATGCAAAGCCCCTCGCGTTTATTCTTCATTAAAAGACACTGTGTCCTCTACCTCTGTCGGTCTCTGTTCCTCCTTCACTTTGAGACAAACTTATTTAAAAGTCACTGATTAATTATTTACCCAGGCAATGAAAAGCCACAGCCTGGTGAAGCACACCAACCAGGAGAGAAAAGGTCATTCCCATCCTGAACGTTGCCACACGATCTTTCACACGCACGCGCCAACACGCACACACACACACACGTGGAGAGACACAGACATGCAGGTGATCGATGGCAATAACAACTTTATCATCGCTTCAGGCAAACACAGCTTTCATCGTCGTGGCCAAACACCAATAAAACCGAGAGCAAAGCTAAGTGATCAGGTGAAATCTTTAGGAAAAAGCGTTCATTAGAAAGCCGTTCACATGTCAGAGGTGATCAATAACGCTCCCTGATTATCAATCTGAACCTGAGACCCGTAACCCGCTCTTGATCAGCTCAAATCTGACGTCCTGTCTGTGGCTTGAGTTGCTCTGTTCTTGGTGCCGCGCCATTTACTTCCAAGAATGTGCGGCTGCTTAATATTTAATTGGCTTGTCAATGTGTCTCCACAGCAACACAACACATCTGGCCAAATGGGGTGCCAATGCTGCCGGATGGTGAAAAGGTAAGATATTATTTTAACTTTATTCTGTGTTTTTGTATCAGTTTTACTTTGATGTCTTCTACAATATATTCTGAAGATTTAAAAAGAAAAATCAAATTCAAACAGTTTTCATATTTATTTTAACTGGGAACAAACAAAGGACATTCTATTGACAATCAAAACATGAAGATAAAATGTATGAAAATTATTCTCACCAGAATGTGAGAAAAAAATGCATATTATGCTGTTCAAGAAATATCACTGTCTGAACTTTGATTGTCCGGAAGGAGACAAATAAAGCAAAAATAAAAACTGGACCAATACAGAAGATAAATTATTGGAATAACTAATTATTGGTTAGATTTATATTAAGCTAATATTTAATACTTTAAAGTATATTTTGATTATGAAAATCTGTTGATCTAAACTAAAATCACACACCCAGTATTCGCCGGGGTTAGCTAAAATTTGCAAATACTTGAGACCTCCCCCCGAAAAACACTTAGAACCGCCTAGTTTAAAAGTTCAGACACCAAATGTAACTTATATGCCTCAATGTGAACAGAGGAAAGGGTTTTAGCCCTACTGCAAAAGCTAATATCATGAGTAATATCGTCACTATGTTGATCTTTCTGTTGTTTCCTTGGTTCTTGGTTTTCTGCCATATTCATATGAAAGCCCACAGCCCAGTGTAGTGTCACAGTTTAATTACAAATTTATTCGTTCATGTTATGAATGAAGACAGACGGGTCTAAACAGAAAATGAGTGGAGAAGTGAAGGAAAACATCTTGACTGACTCCTTGAATTGTTTCGAAATCTACTCACTTCATCTTTTTATACCTAGCTTTACCTACTAGTCTTGCCAGGCTTTCTGAATTTGCCATTTCTTGTTTTAAACCTGTCCCACCAGATGAAGTTCTCACTGTCAGGTGAGGAAGCTGCTCTACTGTAGCTGTTTCCTCGGGTGGCTTCGAGCTCCACTTCTCTGACTGAGAGGAAAAAATACCTTCTAATAACCACATGACTAGAGAGTTGAGGCACTTTGGGAACAGTGACTGCACTGCTGCAGGACCATGTGTGCACAAATTGAGCCCTTAGTGTTGAGTGTGAAAATACTTTTGAATCTGATTGTAAGGAAAAACATTCAAAAATCTACTGTTATTTTAGATCCAAACTTGTTTTAAATTCAAACATCTGCGTGTTTAACCCCCAGTAGCCCAGATCTAATGAGAAGCTGGACCTCTGAATGTTGTCCTCCTCTCTTTCATCCTCTCACTGCTGGTTTCCTCCTCGGTGCCGTTTCCAGCTCTTTGCTTATCCACATAATGATTTCTTGTCTCGTCTCCTGTAGACAGAGAGAGCTCCATTTATAACACGTCTGCACAGTGAGCCTCACGTGGACTTTTAGTGCGAACCGTGAGTCGATATGTCAATAGCCAGCACCCTTGGTAACTGTATTTCTCTCCAGGACTGTCTGCTCATTAGAAGCGTACAATGTATCGTTGTCAAGGCTCGACGTCGCCGCGCTTTCCGAGGCGAGCGCGGTCACAGAGCATGGCCAGGAAACGACTTTCTGATTGGAGATTAATGAAGGGGCTCAATGTGCTTCGCATACCAGCGTAGTAATCCCTCAGCCCCCCCCCAAACCCCCCACCCCTTTCTTTCTCACTTTTTCTTATGTCAAACACACACATGAGACTGCTTGTGACACAAACACATACCTCCGTAATTGTGTGGAGTGTCACATTTCTGGGATTAGCAGAGTTTGAGACTTTAGGTTACTGGGTCAGCGATGAGGACCCGCCATCCACCCAGTAAAAATAGAAAGTATTTAACTCTGCTGCTCTGATAAACGAGCAATTAATTAGCAGCATACACCTACATTTTCTTATACATTTCTTTGGATTTGTGTTAAACAGCCATAAACTTCAATGTTTTTTGTTTTTTTTTTGTTGTTGTTGCTTTTTTACGCCTTAGCAAAATGAGACATATTTGCAAGGTGGGAGTAAAATTATGTTTTAAATTCTTTCCAAATAAAATCTGGGGGAAAAAAATCCATCCTGACGTGGCCTGTGTTAAATCACCGATCCTCTGACCAGCTTCCCTATCCCTGCCTAACCTCACAGCTTGAGCCTGCCTTTATTGTGTTTCACCATGGAGATGGTGTGCCAGATCTCTGCCACAGATAATATTTGTATGCAGATAGAAAAGGTACATGTTTGACCCGTTTTGGTTTTTTTTTTCCACCTTAAAATTATGTTCTGCTTTGTATTTCTCGTTGTAAGCGTTGGAGGACTGGAGTTGTAGATCCCGGACTTTAACTAGTGTCAACATCAGATTTGGCTACGTTTTGACATAGTCATAATTAGGGTACAGGAAGCACTTTTCTCAGTCTAACACCTTAATCACATAATTTCCCTCTAAATAAGCAGGAGTCAGCCACCTTTACAATCCTAAGAACAATATTTGCCTTCAGTCCAACTAAAAAAGACTTGTTTAGAGCTACAAATGATGCGAGACCTTTAAAAATTGACTGCAGGAAATTTATTTGAAATATGCGTATTTTTATACCTAATTTTAGGTTAGAAAATAAATGAAAAAATAAAACTTATGCAGAAACGAGAACGGATTTGTTTTTTTCAGGAAGATGTTGAAATGAATAAGAAAAAAATTAAATCTAAAACAATATCGCTAGTATTTTTAATTCTGTCATGGAAAATCTATTTACTCCATTAAAAACCTGCATTTGTGAATAACTGCAACGCATTACTTATTTAAGTGGAGCTCTGGAGCCACAGGTTGCAGAGCCCAGATCTAAACTCCACATGAAAATCGGTGAATACTGAACCTCGAATAGGCTGAGGATCACAGTGAAACAGTAACAATCTGCACCATACTGACGGTTTTTGTGGTAAGCAAACGTCAATTAGACCTCAGCTATTGACAATGCTGCATAGCTCAATTTTTAGCACTGCTAGAAGATAAAAAAATAACCCAAAATAGACACAGCTGAAGCTCCAGCTTTTAAACGACGTCCTTTGTCACACATTGGCATCTGTGATTTTGACATCAACTCCATTTACAAGAGAGAAGCTGACCCACTCTTCTGTGGACTTGAAATATGCTTCAGGTATAAAAATAAATGCCTCATTTCTTGTTCTGTTTGTCCACTACAACAGGAAGCAATAAGAGAAAATCACAACAACAGACCATGTGTTTGTTTGGCTCTGAAAATTGCTTCGAGATGAACTGGATGGACGCCTGTTGTTGATGAAAATACAGTTTCATTCTCCTGCCAGGCTTTCTCATCCCCCTCTCTAAGTATTATTGGTCGTTTCTTTTTCCTTAGTTAAGCACAAAGAGAGCCTCTCGCCTCTCAGACACACATGCTTCAGATTTCACCTTTGGCAGAGGACACAGCAGCAGAGCTGAGGAAATGGAAAACATTCATTTTCACAGTATTCTGCAGAGAGAAGATGAGGGCGGGAATAAAAAAGATAGATGCAGGGTAGGTAAGAGGTGCTTAAGTCAGAGGGGTGAGGCTGTGTGTGGGCGGCTGGAAGAGGACGGAGAAACCCGAATCGGTCGATACATTTGAAAACGATCTTCTTAATTCTCGGAGCTTGGGCTCTTTGCTCAAAGGACGCTCGGATGGAGAAGCGTAAAGTTACAGCAGGTTGGAGTCCCAGCTGCATCACGGTGACATTGAAGGAGACAGAAGGATGCGGGCAGGGAGCACCTTAAGAGACACGAGCTGGAAACAGCTCAGCTGGAGTCAGGAACATGGTGATGAGATGGAGAAAACAAATGAAAAGGTCGTCATGAAAACAAGAGGCGCTCACAGTGGGTGACGTCTGACAGCGTCTTGCAGGAAAGACTCTGCGCTCTCAGTGGTAGGGTCTAAGTGTGAACGAGTCAGTCTGTTCTTCTGTCCTTGAAGGGAAATCCATCATAGTGGGGTGGTGGGGGGGGGGGGTTAGCAGAGCCAGTGAACACAGTTTACAAAGGAAGTGAGAATTAATCATCAAAATCTTTGTCAAAATCAGTCCTGCAGACATCAACGATCAGAAGATTTTCTGCTAAAGAAAAATTGGTTCTTTGATTCACCCAAAGTGGATTTAAATCATCATTTCTTAATCCAGCCACCCATTATCCTACTGGTTACATACCAAGGGAAAATGAGGTGGTGTTTTCATCATTATTGTTGCACATTATTATAAATCTGTCTGTGCTGTCTCACAGATGAAGTCAAAGCTACTTTTTTACCCTGTGCTAATGAACAACCACCATTCTGTGAGTCTCAGCTTTTTGTGAAGCCCTGTTCATGTTTATGTCTTGGTGCAGTGGTGGCTCTTGTATAAATTCCACCCTGGGCAAGCCCCGCCTTCTGCTATGTTCTAACCAATCAAAATACAGGAGAGGTATATTCTTGTCTTCCTAGGGGGTGCCAACAACCCACTTAGGCTGCGTTCACACTGCAGCTTAAAGTGACCCAATTCAGATTTTTTTGCCGTAATGCAACCTATATCTGATCTTTTCATGACAGTCTGAACAACAGCTCTGATTCTTTTCGAATGCGAGCCAGGTCACTTGGATATCCGATATGTATTCGATTCAAATGTGACCTAACGTCCAGGTCGCATTCATCCGAATTGAACGTCACTGTAGCACTGAGAGGTGTGGAGTGGAAGGAAAAACTCAGCAAACTTAGCTGTACCATACACAAAGGTGATTTATTAGGCCTCCATCACAGCACAATTGAATCAAAATGGTAGCTTTCCCATCAGTCCATTTTTTTCCTGCTACAGCCAGCAGTCCACCTTTATACTATTGTCCCCGCCTCCTCAATTTACACCCAGCCAATCCAACTCCAGCCATCATGGCTCCTTCTATAAGAGAGCTGGGTTTGAGGCAGGCCTCCTCCTCAGCAGGGTTCCAATATGGCAGCTACAGGGACACACCCAAAAAGGTAACAAACAATTCAAACAAAAGAACTCAAACATTACAGGAAATCTTATTGCTTCTTAACAATCACTGATACTCAACAAATGTCACTGCGTCCTGATATGCTCAAGTGGGAAGAATAACGACAGCCATGCTGCTCCGGTCGGACAACTTCAAATGTGTAAGCTTTTGAAGCTTTTGCTCCATCGTTAGCATCCATGTTTACTTCCGCAAACACTGAGCACTTCTTCTTTTTATAGTGGTTGGCAGAAAACTGAGAACGCTGACGCTATTGCGCCCTCTACTGCGCATGCGGGACACTTTCAGGTTGTTTACCCATTCAGACTGCAGAACACATTCAAGTCGCATATGTGTGGCAGTGTGAACGGCCCCAGCAAAAAAAATCCGATTTGACAAAAAATCGGAATTGGGTCCCTTCAGGCTGCAGTGTGAACGCAGCCTTTCTGTACACAGATGGCAGGAATAAAAATGTTTTTCAAAATGCAAACAACTAGGGGTGGGAATTTATCGTATTATTTATTGTTTCTGCAACAGTAACACAAAATGTCACCCATTCCTTCAACTGACAGATGGGTATACTTCTTTATCCGGTCCCTGCAGCATCTCCCCACCCCACCCAAAAGCTGTTCTACTGCCGCTCTGGGCAACTGCCCATGTCAGAAGCCCCATCCGTCTCTGATTTACTTTTCTGTGTCTTGTCTTCCCCGCAGCTACATCTATGACCCCTCAACGGTGGTGGATGTGCGGAAAAGCGACTCTGCGGGCAGTTCCCTCTACCAGGGCCAGCACCATGTGGGTGGTGACCCCAGCCGCGACCCGCAAGGTGACCACAACAAGCAGAAGCACGGCTTCCACAACCTGGGCTATAGCAAGTCCAACGACAGCACACTCAAACTGGAGCATGACAACAACCAGGTCAACCACAGGCTGCACTCGGCGCCGTCACTTGCAAAGGAAATGCACCAGCAGTCGAGTGCGCCTCCCACAGGTGGCAGGCTGTACATCATTGAGCCAGAGGCGGTAGGACGACGATGGATGGACATCGATGCAACCCAGGTGCCTATTTACCCCAACGTACAGCAGTACGAAGACCACAGGAGCTACAGCGAGCCGGAGCACGAGGCTATGACAAACGGATGGGAAAGCTCCATCACCACCTGCAGCATGGCAGGCAGGAGCCCGTCGGTGGACGAGATCGACGAGGGCGTTGGGGGGACGCCGGAGCATCTTTGGGACACCGGGGATGAGGGCAGCGTCTTGTCCGTGGACATCCACACCAGCACCACCAGCTTGTCCTCTGGCGGCACGAGGAATGAACTCACGCTGCCAAAGACTCCGGACGTTTGCACAGAGGAGAGCGGTATCTCTGTGACGAAGAGCGAGGATGAGGAGGAGGAGGAGGAGGTGGGGAAAGACCAGGTGGAGGTGCAGAGCGTCACGGACTCTATGGTGGCGGAGGCTCTTGCTGCTTTGGAGGCCGCCACCGCCGGGGAGGATTCCGATTGAAAAACGAACCCTTAAAGCTACAGTACGTAACTTTTATGAAAAATGTGATTTTTAAATATTTGCGGAAACTGTCACTATGTCGTGACGTTATAATATGAGACAGATAATCTGTGAAAAGATCAAGATCTTCCACCTCCTCTCTGAGCTACTAGTGCTGTCTGAAGAAATTTACCCCTCTCGGTCAAAAGCAACTAATCAGAGCCAGGAAGACGGTCTTAGCGCTGTCAATTACTCTTGTGTACTCTCTGCTAAATGCTCTAATGGTGAAGAATCAACTTACCACTCCAGGTAAACTGTTTATCTGCTGTCAGAGGTGACCATGCTAACTAGCCTTTACATTCATGACAGCGTCTGTTGTGGTGAACCTGATGTAGCGTAGGGGAGGGTGTGAGCAGCACATACATGAGGATGATTACAGATTATCTGTCTCATAGTATACTGTCATGACATGGTGACAGCTTTAACAAATATATAAAAAAAAACTTCTTTCTTTTTTTTTAATAAAAGTTACCTAATGCTGCTTTAAAGCAACTTGACAGAACTATCAGAACCGCCATAAAACTTTGCCAAAGTTCTGAACAATGAAGTTTTTATCTATGGACGTAAAACAAATGAAGGAAAAACTCTGTTTGTTGGAAACAGATTTATTTTTGAAGTTGTGGACAATCTTTCCTGTGACGGAGGGATAATAGGAGGCTTCATTTTCAAAGCTGCAACTAAAGAGACTCCAGTGTCTGGACCGAACACGGCCTGCAACTGGACCATGGTGCACCTAACACTCCACGCTCCTAACAGGCTGTAGGTACTCCGACATGGATCAGCAGGATATTTTAATTTTCATACATAGCTATGGTTTTATTATGGGAGTCCACATTTCTTTAGTAAACACAGGCCCTGCTTTCAACCTCATAGGAATCCATCCATTTAAAGTGCCATGCATACCTTGAAACAACCACAAACTCCAATGTTTTTTTATTGATATTTTATGTGATCAACCGAGACAAAACAGTTTCTGATTTTAAAGTGGGAAAAAATCTGTTTTTTTTTTTTTTTAATGACTATGTAAATAGTTAGAAATGCACTTTTAAAGTAAATTCTTCATATAACCGTCTTCGCAAAAAAAAAAGTTCAGTCACATTAGGAGGGGAATGACTGTAAATCGGTTTTATCTATGGTGCATGATGCAGATTCTCGGTTGGGTTTAGGTTGGGACTTTGACTGGGCCACTATTACACACAGTTAATTGATCTAAAGCACGTTCTTAAATATATTCCCTGGTGGTGTTAATGGAGTTTATTTAGCGGTTTGGGAGTAAAAGGGGTGAATATAAATGTATGCCACACTTTTTATTCTTTTTATTTTTGAACTTTACTGTTCTGCTTCAATATCATGCACTCTTTTTGGTGGTCTAACATAAAATATCAATGAAATACATAAAGGTTTGGGATTGCAACGTGACAAAACGGAACAAATTTCAAAGGGAAGGGATGCTTTTATAATGCTGTGTAACTAAGCGAGACGGAAAGGTCATGAAATCCCTTTTTACGGGTGATTTATTGTTAGTGTAACTGTATTGCGTTTTGGTGTTATTTATAAAGTCTTCACCTTTATCTCACATAGAAACTGGGAGTATTTAACGGCCAGAAAAGAGCAGAGTTAGCCCTTATTCATAGCTTTTCTTATTTTATGTCCTCACTAATTTCAGAATAGCACAACAAATATAAAATCCGGCTGCAATTATAAAGAGAAAGCAATGGAGACATGATTCATGCACATAATTAATGTTCATTTTTTTAATTTTAAGAAATGTGTCTTGTTTTTGCCTTCATTTCCTAGCTTTTACAGCCAAGGTTAACAAGCCAAGCAAAGGTCAATTAGCCTCAGTGCACAACTCAACCACACAAGCGCCTGCTAACTTCTTGTTGTTTTTTTTCAGTTTTAAAGGTCAACCTTTGGATTTGTTGTCTGGTCTGTGATATCCGTTCAGCTCATGTGCCTGAAAACGAGCTAATTAAGGCTGACTGATTCCTGAAGAAGTAATCCGGATGAAATGAAGGAGAATCCCTATTTTAATCGTTTACCTGCCAAATCATTTCTCCTCGTTGAATTTGTACCATAAAATAAAATCTGTGTAATAAAGGCTGTTTGAAATAATTTACTGTTGTTCCCATTTTTGTATACGCACAAAATATTACCACTAATGACTTTTAGTCATTAGTGGTAATGAGCAGGCTTGATAACAATAATATATTTATTTGTTCAAGAAAAAAAAAATCACATTAACCATTGGTAAAAATATTCCCAAGGTGTCATAGATAGACATGATAGACATTTCTATTATGCTTGGAGTTTTTTTCTTTCTATTTTTATGATTTTTCTTCAATGATGTTAGTAGCTTTATGATAAAAATGTTATCTTCTTTATTTAGGATAGTTTTAAACTTGAGTTCTTAGCGTTAGGTTTCCAGAACTTGATGTTCAAGACTACTGTTAGCAGGCTTGCTAATTACCCTGCTAACAGTAATTGACCTTGGTTTGGTAAATACATTAAAAGCTAAATCCAATAGCTGTTAATGTTTATGAAGCCATCATAAAATCTTCTTACATGGACAGCCATATTTTTTATTTTTGATGGGGTGGACTTGAATTTGTGAGCGTAGCTAGCTTTCTGGTTAGCTTGCTAATAATAAACTATGAAAAATTTAAAATAAACAAAAAAAAACAGAATCAGCTGTTTGTGTAAACCATTATAGAAGCTTACTGCATTTTTTTTAAAAATACTAACTTATCATTTCTTAAATATTGAGGCAAGTTTGAGACTTCAGTTGTTGAGAGTGTGCAGCTAGCTAATTAGCTTGCCAAAATTAAACTACCTAACAGTTGTAGACTGAAGAAGAAACTAATTTTTAAGTTAGCTTAGGACCTGGGTATTGTAGATAGTTTGGTAATTAGCTTGTTAACCATAAACTAATTATGGTAAATTGAATTAAAAACAGCACCTGACATATGCAAGATTACTTTGTTATATTACCATGTTTGCATAGCAACCTATTAAAACTTATATTAAGAAATAATTAGGGAGAAACATGTGGCTAAAACTGGAGAGAGAGAAGCAAATAAAAAATACAATAAGCTCTCAAAGACAGAGAAGGAAGAGAGATCTGAAATATAAATAATATTTTATATTATATCTTTCTAAAGGAAATGCATAAAGAGACTCAATGATTCTGCAAAGCGACAAATGTTTGGATTTTTTTTTCATTCTTGTTCTGTGTAACTAATAGCGATTCGTGTGGGTGGTAGTTGCTTAAACTTCGCTGTTGCAGCAGTTAGAGTCTCAGCGGGCGTCATCCGTGGCCCCTGGGAACCCCGCTAATGAACACCTTTGGGGCTCTGTGGTACACAAATGGCCCATGTGCACACAGCGAACCATAGTAACTTCCACAGCAGCCTAGAATAATAATAATGACAAGAATGGAGATCTGCTGACTTTCAACTTGCTCACATTGAGAGAGCATGAGGCTATCTGTGGCTGTCTCAGATGGAAACGGCTGATATGCCAGAATAGCTTTTTCTTTCTTTTTATCTATTCATGCAACCGACTTCTTTTTTTTATTTATCTTCATCAGTCTTCCTCTTCGCACGAGATTCTCCTTTGTTAACCCCTTTTTTTAGATTATTGTAAGTGTTTGGAATTTCACCTTTTTTTTATTTGTGTTGCAGATCATTTTAACAGTGTGACTTATTAAGGTTTATAGTCATTAAACTGCAAACCTTCAATTATCTTTTCACAAGGTTTTTATGACAAAACTTCTTTCTTTGGCTTCTGTCTGGAACTTTCATGTTTTTTATATTTCCTCCACAAACAAGCCGCTGAATCCCTGAAGATGTTTGCCTCAACTTTGAATTTGAAGCATCACTGTGAAGTCACATGAAAGCTGTCATATATAGCCTTCTCACACATACGCACACACACTCAGGGACACACGGATTCTGACTGTGTGTGTGTGTGTGCGTGTGCGAATTCAGCCACAGTTTATCCCGAGCTCTGATGTAAAACGACTGGGAGCGTTGTGCCTACAGACGTTGTGTTTTTGGTATTTTTACGTTCTCATCATGATGGATGACAAAAACATGTGAACACAGAGGAAGCCTGTTTAGTCAGAGGCAGCTCACAAGGTGGTGGAATCACAAGCCAAAGTTCAACAATAACAGCAAAGCCGCAATGAAAACGATTTGCGGTTGCAATAAGTCGACAGCAGAAGACTTATACGAAGTCGGAGGGGGAAGCAGCTCTCAGCTTTTAAAAGCGTTTGCTTGTTTTTTAGTCGTTTTATTTATTTTAACAATAAATCAAAACCACTGATCATTAGTTAATGTCTAAAAAGCATTTTGTCCCCGAACAGATTTCTTCTTCAAAAATTTTTTTAATATTAAACCGATTTTAACATTGCACAAAGATAACCTGAGTTGATGCAAAATACAACTTTATATTTCAACGGGAAAAAATATAAAGTTGCTTATCTATGTACGACTTTATAAAGTCGTATCCAAATATATGCAATTTTCTACTATTATTATTTAGTCGCATTGGAGGTTTTTCCTGAATTGATGCCCTGTTTTATCTAATGCCCCAGCACTTCGGTTGGATTTAAGCCCTGACTTTGACTAGGCCACTTCAAAACCTTTACTTTGCAGTGGTTGTTCTGGCGCCTTAAAGTAAAGAAAAACATCCACAGATCATCACTACTCCCTCCACTAGCGGCATAGAAAGAAAAACCCACTTAAGAGCAAAAACTTTATTCTATTTAACACTTTTTAAACAGATTTTAGGAGGTTTAAGGGAAAATCTACCACCTAGAATGTAAGGCGGTGAAATCATGGCACTACAACAACCGTCGCGCTCAAACTCATGGAAACCGTAGTTCAGAGGTTGAAACTCGCACATGACTTCACAGTAACTAAGGCAAAAATCAATACATGAAGCAGTAAAGTAACAAACGGCCAATAAGAGGACACCGGAGGAACATTACTGTGACTGAACCATCACCAAAGTAAACCCTCTGCTTCTACATTACATGTTACAACTCATCAGGGGAACGAGATGAATCAGTTCTGGCCTAGCAGTGAATTGGGACACACCCCAGGACAAATGGGAGAGCGGGAAATTTGGATTTGGAAGGATGGATGGACAGACGGATAGACAGTGACTTTTTTATGGCAAAGATAATTAATTAGTCAGGCCACTGTTTGAAAAAAAAAAAAAAACACACTTCACTCTCTGAGGCAAATCCAGTGAAATGCTCCCTCTCCTCTTGGTTTGGTTTCAAGTAGGAGTTTGCTGGTGTTCATTGGTTTGCAGCCAAATTTAGATGCTGCATGTTTTAATAATCTGTGCTCAGATTTGTGCTTCCTACAATAACACTGTTTGACTGCTTATAGCCATCCAGGATTAGTTTTCAGACTTGTTCCCTGTGTACAGAGACTTCTCGTGGTGCGCTGAATATTTGAATATTTAATTCAAGTGAAAAAAAAAAAAAAGATCAGCCATATTCACGCAACTGTTCTCAAAAAAATTATAACTATCATGAATATTTCAGGATTTTACTAATTGTAGTTTATGTTATTTTGGGTTCTTACTTGTTTTTAGCAACACTAACAATGTAGGTGTAATGACTAAATTATGTAAATTTAAAGATAGAGAAATTCCACTGTTTTATAAAGTTCAAATTAAGTAAAAGTAATGCAACCAAGTTATATTAAACCAAATAAAAACCAATAAAAGTAAACTTGCGATCAATTAAAACATTAAAAACAAGAGAGAGGTTGATTGAAATAAGTAGAACAATATAGTAAGCTAGCCGGATTTCTCTGCATATGTTAAATGCTTGTATGGGGGAATGTTACTGCCATAATTCGAGAGCACACATTTTCAGTTTGAAAGCAGGATTTCATGTCTTTGTACTCAAAACTGCTGCTCTCTTTCAAATATTCACTGTGTTCTGCTCTCTCTCAAAGCGTAAAAGTATGAGTACCTGGCAACGTTCCAGCCAATAGAACATCAATCATAGTGTTATACTGGGCAGTGGGAGGCTGGGAGCCTCGTCAAGGGTGCGTTTGTTTCGTTCTAGTGCGTCTCGACTTATGGGAGTAAAATCCCCCCCATATGGTTGGTTTTATTCGAGTTAAAAGCATAAAAGAATCATCTGCTAAGGTAAACTGTCAAAAACAGCACAGAAGTCTAAAATAATAAAAAAAAAACAACTTCAAACAACTGAGATCCCAAAGTCAATATGAGCCGTTTTAGTTGTGTGGTGCGCTTTGGAACAAAACTAAAACTTTGCGTAGTTGCAGTTTTCATAAAAAAAAAAATGAAAACAAAGAAAGAAGTTTGCAATCAAAAAAAATAAAAAAAATAAATCACAAGAGCCTTAGAACAAAACAGCTTGGAAACAGTCCTTAATGTAAGTAAATCTGTTTTATTGATGACAGGACGCGCCACAGTTTGTCTGAGAGCAGCTGGGCAGCAGCCTGAATTAAGGCAACCATGTACCAGTAAAATAATAAATGATCCAAAAGCATTAAAAACGTCCTTAAGATGCAGTCGGTTTGCTTTGTTTAACATCATAAATGCCTGTTAGTTTGTTAAATTAGTCCCACATTCCCATCTGCTGTACTGGGAGTATATGAACAATGTGTTGTACTTTTCCATTACACATCTATGCCACATTTCGATATCATTCAACTTCCCAGTGACTCACGCGCCAAGATAACAGCACAAAAACGCGCATTTCAACAAGCTCATTTGAGCTAACCCTGCTGTGGACGGATGATATGAGAGCAAATAAGGAACACTTTGTATGTCGGATTCCTTCATGTTGTTTTTATTGGGTCCATTAGGCAGCTGGTTGCAGAGTCCCTGAGGTGTGTGTGCTCCGTTAATGTGTTTGTTTTTCTCAGAGCTCTGTTGAAGTTAATGATGTCACCCTTAATTGTTGCACAGAGAAACACACTTCCACCTCTCAGAGGAACAGGTAGGTTAGTCGACTTAAATATGGACTTTCCATACGGGTTGTCTTCGCTTTGTGGCAAAAACTATAACGGAACATTGCATTGTCATATTTGTCATAGACAATAAAAATGTACTGGTTTAAATACAAAAAAAAAAAAAAAAAAAAAAAAAAAGAAATTAACTGAAACCAATTCAACCTGGAATTAGTGAGTGAAAACCTGCATATAACGCTACTGCACACGCGATTGGATGGCATTTTTCAAAGCAGCCAATCAAGGAGCACCATTCATTTTCCTTGACGGTGATTGGCTGTGCCCGAAGGAGCGGAGGTAATGAAGATTGCGGATATTAGCTTGTTCTGCGGTAGTGCTAAAACGGTTTCCAAGGTGCATATTAATGCCCAATAAGATATATTTGGTGTTTAAACTATTAAGATAGGTAATTCTGAGCCTTCTCAGAGGGGGGTTCAAATATTGATTGATTGCACCTTTTATAGAAACTTAAACTCCATGAGCACCGGTGACATAAAGGAAGATAAAATCTCAGAACACCAGTTCTGTAATATTCCAACAAAAATATAGACTATTCTGAAAATGTGGCTTCTCTTGCTTTAAAAAAAACAAAAAAAAAAAAACATGTCGATTTGTGTAACGTTTTGTTTTATCTCCCCCTGTTATCATTAATGTGCTTGCTCACTGTTTAAAGACCTCAAGGTAGGGCTCAAAACAGACTTCCTCTTGTTGGAACGGAACCAACATCTTCACAGACTGGCTAATGTTTCACCATAGTTAAAGATTAGGCGTCTCCCTGGAAACGGTACTAGGGCTTTTCTCCTAAAAGGCTATTCCATGTAATGTTTGTCATTTCAACATCCAGGTGAAAGTTATTGTTGCTGGTCGAAACAGTGACCGCTGCTTTCTCGTTGGACTCCTTGAATGACCGAAGAGCAGTTTTGGGCGAAGAGGAATCAGGGTGAGTCACTTCAGAAGGCCGGTGATCTGCTTTGTGTCAGAGGTAAATCAGCTTCCGTTTTCCTAAATGCCCGTAACAGAAGAGAGAGTGTCCCTTTCAGTCAGGCAGCGTTCCTACCCATTTATTAAAAACAAAATACAACCGTTTCCAAACTCACATTAGCAGAGATCTCAGTATAAATACATGAGTTCTAAAGAGGAAAGAAAGAATGGAAGGATAAAACATTAAGGAGGAAAGAAAGGATGGTAACATGAAAGGAAGGAAGAATGAAAGGAGGGAATGATGGTTGAAAGAAAGGATGGTAAGATGGAAGGAAGACAATAGGTGGTTGGACTGGTCCCTCTCCAGAGTCCAGTCCTCCTTCCAACCAGCCACAATCAGAGACAGGATGCGGGCGATCAGCCTGGCATCGTCATGGGAACCTGTGGCCTGAATAATTCAGTGTCTGGGACAAATTTACAACCTGTGAAGTCCTGTAGAAGGCAGATCAGAGCTGGACCTGTACACTTTTATATGCCTAATGGAGGGATTTGTCCCGCTGCGGTTTCACAGACCGTACTCAGAAGAGGTGGACGCCCTTTGGTTCCATGTCCCGGTGCGAGC
Source organism: Girardinus metallicus (assembly GCA_903067095.1). Taxonomy (NCBI): domain Eukaryota; kingdom Metazoa; phylum Chordata; class Actinopteri; order Cyprinodontiformes; family Poeciliidae; genus Girardinus; species Girardinus metallicus. Next base: position 516 of record CAEGAE010030809.1, on the reverse strand, counting down.
TAAAGTAAACACACGCGTGTATCAGGAGTCAATATTTGCTGCTGCTGCTTCCTCTGCTGCTTTCCTTATGTTCCACGCTGTCATCCAGCAGCTTTCTCACAGCTTCAACACCCTGCAACCAAACTTAGTGTGTTTCCACAGGACTTTTGAGTCTACAGCCAAGGGCGCAGAGGCGTCACCTTCTGTGACCTTTTTGACCAAAAAAGAAACGTTCCCGTCAACCACCATGAAAGTCAATCCACCGTGTTGTTAATAATTTAGTCAAATAACGACCCAAATTAACTGCTTTCTCCTCACTGTATTTATCCTTCTGTCTTAAAGCCCGCGTCCTTTACTGAGAACATGAGCTCGTTGCGTGGGTGAGCCCGACAAGCCTCGGAAGGTCAACGGAGACGGAACAAAAAAACAAAAGACTGGGGGGGGGGGGGGGGGGGGCGCGAATTCTTTTTTTTTTTTTTTTTGGGCCCAAAACACCATCTCTTTATTTTGTCTGGAAAAATCATGGGAGGGAGGTGG
>CAEGAE010030800.1:0-31962 GCA_903067095.1 Girardinus metallicus | reverse complement strand
GCCGCTGGCTCTCTGCTCCGAAGCAGCCGGTTAGGCACGGCGACGCCTTCGTTTGCTGCATTCTGAGCCACGGGTCATTAGGTGAAGTTCATGGGGTCGACTCAAGGCCTCTTGCCATTAAGAAAATAAGAAGGTATTTTGTGGCCACTAAGCAGCCAGCGCTCACTGGCAAACCCAAAGTGTTCCTGATCCAGGCCTGCCAAGGCAGCAACATACAACGAGGGGTGTTGCTGAAAGATGTGGAGGAGGATAGTGCAACATCCATTCCTGAGGAAGCAGATTTTCTCGTTGCTGTTTCCACTGTTGAAGACTACATGTCCTTTAGAAACAGAAATGAAGGAAGCTGGTTTATCCAGTCGGTGTGTGAGCAGCTGAAGTTGTGCTGCCCTAGGTAACTCATTATGTCTACTAGATCTCACGTAAAATGTTTTCCGTTTTGTACTTCTAACAGTATAACCATTGCCCTCTATGTGTTTGATGTAGGATTTTTTCTGTTCTACTCTATGCAGTTAAGGTGACATGTTGTGTTTTTTTTCTCCTCATTTCAGTGGTGAAGACATTATTTCTATCCTGCATCGTGTGAATAACATGGTGGGCCAGAAGGAGGGCTCCCCCTGTGTTGGACTGAAAAAACAGGCGCCTGAAGTGAAGTTCACTCTGAGGAAGAGACTCGTTCTGTCGCCCCGTTGCACTTGAAGTTCGACAGCGCCTGCAGAAGAGTGTGGCTTTAAGAACATTCTTTATCCAAATTCATGTATTGTTCACTACACATCTGAAAAATGCATAGTGTGTGTAATTTCCTTAGCACACAGTATTTTCCAATCTAATTTTAAGTCTCAACTTTTGTTTTCCTCTACCAAATTTAAAAGGGTTAAAGTCAAAAGTGTGGCCAGTGATGGTGGATGTCTGCTTTTATTTTTTTTGTTGTCTCCTTTATTAAACACATAAATACACATTCCAAATATACAACTGCTCTAAATATCAAATTCTGGCATACAGCAGAGTCTCTAAACAGCTAAATGGTCAGTTTTAACATATTCATAATGTGCATGCATATTATAAGCCTACATGTATAGATTTAAGTTATATAACATGAAATCCCAATAGTAAACCCAATGCTGCTCAAGTGCCTAAATATTTGCAAACAACAACAGATAACTTTTATTACTGTCTTCAAATTTAGAAGAAACATAACCAATTTAGAAAAGCTTTAGATTTTCATTAATTTGATTTTTTAAATAAATGAAAATGGTTTTAATTCACAGATATTTGGCCGTAGGGAGGCTCGCCAGTGGAGGTACAAACCAGACTCACACAAATTCCTGTCAGGAGCAATGGTACCACGAAGAAAGCAGACTGAAGTCATACTGTTTAACCTATAACAAGAGAGGGAAAAAGAAATTAGTGTAAAACAGCTGCGAAATGTCCAGTTGTGGCTAAATGGACGGTTTGTCTGGACTGTGATCAACTAATGGCTCTCCAAACTCATTTGCTGGTACCAAAATGGATTTTGGTACCAGCAAAACTGGTACCAAAATGTATTGGATTGTGACAGCATAATCACAGTATTCATATCCATTTTCATTACGCCCTTGTCCCTTAGTGGGGTTGGGAGGTGCTGGTGTCTATCTCCAGCCACGTGACCCTGGACAGGTCACCAGTCTGTCACAATTAACCTGACAGTCATGTTTTTGGACTGTGGGAGAAAGCCGGAGTACCCAGAGAGAACCCAGGCATGCACAGGGAGAACATGCAAACTCCGTGCAGAAAGACCCTGGGCTGGGAATCGAACCCAGAACCTTCTTGCTGCAAGGCAACAGCTCTACCAACTGCTCCACTGTGCAGCCCACAGTATGCATATCACAAAGTTAATTTTAATTAGCTATAATAACATGTTTTCTTTAGAAGAAAAAAAAACATATATGTAGATGCTTTATTTATGTTTAATTAGAAACAAACAAGCAAAAGAAATCTGTGTTCTTGTCCTTTAATTGACATAATACATGGAAAAACTCGGTTGCACAGACTTTTATTTCCGGATTCCACTGCGGCTGCGCGCTGACAAACGGCGTCGTTACCATGACAACCCAAATTCGTCTCCGAACAGAAGCTGGAGAGGACGGCGCAACTCAAACGCTGCCCGTGAGGAGTTTGTCAAACAGCTGGAGAGAGAAAGAGTGATAACATAAAGCCGCGTCAATAATGGAGGAGGACGATGTTCCTACTGTCGCTACAGAGTCCCAACCTGAAGAAGAGTCAAAAGCTTCAGAGGCGGCTGCCGCTGAAGAGTCCAAACATGAAGACGAGTCAAAAGCTTCAGACCAGGTTGACCCTGAAGAGTTCAAATGTGAAGAGTCAAAAGCTTCAGAGGCGGCTGCCGCTGAAGAGTCCAAACCTGAAGAAGAGTTGAAAGCTTCAGAAGAGGCTGTCAATTTCTTGACCTCCATAGGTGAGTTTGACATTCAGACGTCCAGTTCCGTGATAAAAACAGCAACTAGCGGTGTTTGGTGGCGTCAGCTGTGGATTGTATTTTCTGCCAGAGCCCGAGGAGCTGCAGAAGTGTGTGTTTTCAGAGTCTCTGGTGGTGATGTCTGATTGTGGCGGAGTCCTGGGGGAGTTCAGCGTGTCTGTGGAGCTCACCCACAGAGCCCTGGAGCCCTGCGTGATTCTGCATGCTCGGAGCCACGGAGCTATAGACGGCTCTCCCTGTGGAACAACGGTGACCGGTGAGATCAGTAACCCGTCAGGTAATCACTGATGGTTCCAGGTGTGCTCTGTTGCATATCACTGTATGTCTTTTCTTCTACTACCGACTATTAAGCTTACCTAACCGCTGACCTGGAGGTCCTGGAGGAAGACTACCATGAGTATGTCAAGGTGAGCCCTTTAAACATCGCCTCCTTTCAGGGCCGACCCAATCCTCTTTGGGGCCCTCTGCACATTTTCATTTGGGTCCCCCCCACAAACCATACAAACAGTTCAACAACAGATGCACCATCATTCATATGTTAGCCTGTGTATCAGTTATTAGCGCTGTTTGTAATTAGCTTTCATGGTATCGGCGTAATTATAAAAAATATTTGAATTTTTAACTCCAAGGTGGTTTTTTAAATGTGCCACATTATTTTAACTATTTAAAAGTAATATCAGCAGATAAACATATGTTATATTTCCCAAACAGTGGAAGAAATTAACCTATTATTTGTGCACCAACACAAATAACCTGTTAACCTGTTGCTTTTCCATGTGTGATAGCACTTAGTTTACATTATTTAATGTTCTTTTTTTTTTTTTTTAAATCACGCTTGCTTTTTGCTCTTGGTGGGGCCCCCTGGTGATGTGGAGGCCTTAAGCAGCCGCTTTTCTTGAATGTGCCTACTTTTAAGAAATAACCTAATTGTTTATGCCAGAGTTTATTGTCTTAACAGTTTGCTTATCCTCTCTAAAAACTTATCTAGCTTGACAGTTACAATGTTGAGAAGAGGAGTCACATGGTGCAACGTGACGAACAGATGGTGATCAACAAATTCACCGCCATGGGAGAGGTAAGAATGAACAATTTCGCTTCTCATGTTTTCAGTGCCTTTGGAAAACTATTCACACAGTTAAACCTTTGTACATTTTGTCACGTTAAAACCATAATTTTCAAATCATTTCTCCTGTTTTATAAGACAGAAGAAATGCCAAGTGTTATGAATAGTTTTGAAAACATCTTTAGCATCAACCTGTCTTTGTACTGAACCCTGGCAGACAATAGCATACCTTCTGTTGTCAGATTACCTTTGGGTGTATTTTTTCTTGGTGTACGTGTGAATGAATGTGAGTGAAGGACGTGACCGAGGAGGAGTGTGTGTCTTATCCCATGTCTGTCCTGCGCGGCCTGGTCACCGAGGGATCCAGCATGCTAGTGATGCGTCTCATGGCTCTGAGGAAGAAGGTGCCAAAGAACATGGTCTTCATCATCTTGGACCAAAGTTTACGTATAAGTCAAACCACTTTTGTAAGTAACTACAGGTGTTGTAGCGTGCGCCAGGAGAACGTTAGCATGTTGGGGTAAACTGAGATGTTTTATTGTGTTTTGGTGCACAATCAGAGTGAGCTGGGCGTGAAGGAAATACAGGTTCGCGGTGAGACCGTAGAGGCATTTGGGCTTGAGAGGATGGTTGGTTCGGCGAATGCCGACCATTCCACGTGGCACTGCCACTTCCTTGATAACGGGTGAGTTCGTGACTGTGATTAGGATGAGTAGATGAAATTTGACTTGCAACAAATAGGTTGCGCATGTAAAAACTACTGTTAAAAATTGTTTTGGAAAATGATCTGATTGAGATTTTAGTTTACTTGAAATGTGTTTTTTGTTATTAGTCACTTGGCCAGCAGAAAACAGGTGGGATCTCCGGTCACAATGAAGGTTATACAGGAGCTTTCAAAGAAAGGCAGAGGTAAATAATTAAAGTGTTGACACCAGTTTCGCTGGTTTCGTACAAAATCTCTTCCATTACTCCATGAGCTAATGAGCCGTTCTTCACAGGATGTTTTCATGCATGTTTTGTCAGGTGATAAAAGAAAATCATTTGGCACATAAACAAATTTCTGAAGGGAAATTTGGTTATTCACATATGTGTTTCATATATTGGTTATTCACATACATGTGAATAACCATATATTGGTTATTCACATACATGTGAATAACCAATATATGAAACAGTATCCCTGTTTCCCACTGTGGCTGTGAATATGTAAAAAATAGAATAATGGCCTATGATGTTAGTGTAAAATAATGGCCTAAATCATTTTTTGCCAAAAGTCATTTTTGGAAAAAAAACAAAAACCAACAAACCAAAAAAAACTCCTTTTTCTTTGCAAAAAATGTTTTAGGCAAAAAAAAAAAACCTTTGGGCAAAAAATGACTTATGCATTTATTTTAGGAACGTGACAATATTTAAGATATCATAAAGAAAATCCGATTTCGCCACCTTATATATCTAGGCACAATGGTACTTGAATTCTATTGGCTGGCATTTACAAAATAGCCGATCCAGTACTAATTGCATAAATACAGTGCTGTTAAAAAAAAAGATTTCCCTCTTACAGCTTTCTTCTGTTTTGCTTTTTTTAGGTCACACTTAAATGTTTCAGATCATCAAAAAACTTGAATATAAATGACTTTTTCACAGCCTGGGTGCACAATACTTTGTTTTACATCTCAAAAATAAAGGTGAATGGGACAAAAATGTAATGCATTTTTGTCTCATTTTGGGGCAAAAAAGCCCATTACAAGGGATAGAAGCATGCTTGTATTTGCATGCAAATAGAAGCAGTGTTGACAGTGTTACGTTTGTTTTCGCTCTTTGTCAGGTCGTATGAAGGTCCCTCTGGTGTGGCAGGAAGACATGCAGTTGTACTCTCTGTATTTGGATAAAAAGGTAACCAGTGATGTTTTTACAAAACAAAACACTTATTATCGGATGCTTATTTATTTAAAGCCGGTCGAGGTAATCACAAATCTTCCCAATAAACAGGAGAGTATTAAATGTATCCCTGTTTCCCACTGTGGCAGGACTCTCTAAAGGTAGAACACAATTCATACCTGAGGGAGCACCCAGATGTCCGAGCCCTGCTGTCCGATTTCATACAGGACTTGCTGATCGTGAAACCGGACAACGTCTTCCAGTTTGCTCGAGAATACTTCCCTCCTTATTCCACCTACCATTCCCCGGAATCTAACCCGAAGACCCCCTCACCCTGACACACTTCATCTAAAAACATTACTTTCTCGCTCAATGCCCGTCAATGCTTTTATGTGCTTCATTGTAATTTTTTCATGTCGTGTTGTATATTTAACGTAGAATTTAAGGTATGGAGGGAAACTTTAAAGTTGCAGACTTGGTGATCTAAGGGATCTAAATGAACTGATTTGTTTTAAAGAGAACTGTTAAAGGTTGGTTGGGCATGAGTTCTTCATACCTGGGTAAACCACAAAGAGGGAGCTTCTCCATAGAAATAGAATAGACTTACTAGAAAAATGTTTTCCCAGGGAAGCTGGATTTTCTGAATAAATTGGCATGCACCTAATCTGAATACATTTTTTATTGACAAAATAAACATTATTTCTCGTGCAAGTGATGCAAACAACACATCCAAATAAAAATAAAGCAGTACAAGCAATATGAAATACTGTGTACTCAAAATGCACTTAAGCTGATGTCTGTTTATTTCTGAAACTAAACTAAACCGCCTGTTTAAATATAGTTTTTAGAATAAAAATTCTACTGTGGTTGAGACATTTTGTCAAAAATGTTTTCTAAATTGGAGAATATAAAACCCGTATTTGTGAAAGCACATTTTCTAATCTATTTTAGGCGGCATATATGCATATCTAGAAATAGACCAATTAGATATTTATACTCCAGGCAGATTTAAACCTTAAATTATTTCCATTCAACCAAGAAGCTGAATGAAAATAAGATGGGGGAATGTCATTGGCATCTAACAAATGATGAGAATGTACAAAGGGCATTGTTTTTAAAAATATTTCTGTGTTTATTTGCATTTTAACAAAAAATGGCTTGTCAAAAATAATTTACGCTCTACTCAATAATCAGTTATTATTGTTATTATTGGCATAACAGCAATCAAACCATTCCTGTAATTGCTGACCAACATTTTGGATGTTACCACTGGCATTATGAAATGTTGTCTTTGGTGATGAGCTCCAAGTCTTTTACTTCGAAATGCTTCGAAAGAAGCATTTCGAAGGAAGCATTTCAAAATGCTTCCTTCGAAATGCTTCGAAAGAGACGTGAAGAGTCTTTACGTCTCTTCACAGAATCTCTCTGAGATTTAGACTCTGTCTGGTACACTACTAACCCCAGTCAAAAACTTTAATCAAAAATGTTTTTTATGTTGTTTGACATCTTTGGAATTAGATTCTAAATATTCTCAATGTTGAGACACTTATATTTAAGGATTTCTGTAAAACAACACTAAAGAAATATTTAATTTAGCTATTCATTAAATTGACATGAGTAATGAATTATGTTGAGTTCAGTTTGTATAAATTGAAATATTTGTCTTTTTAATATAGCAATAAATTATAGATTGGTTTCTGCCTTTTCTCTATTTTTCCCCATTTATGATATTATTTTTACTTAAGATGTAAAACCAGGAAACGTTTTAAGACATTAAAGAAAGTTTCTACGTAAGACGTGCCTCAGATATTAGACACTTTCTTGATAAGAAAATGTTGGAACTATTTTCCTATACCTATGATGCCACCTTGATAATCGCAATAAGACCATTCTGGTGTAAACAAATTTTAATACTATTTTTGCTTTTACTTCAGACAGCATGAACTAAATAAAAAACTTTGAAATAACTTTTTTTTTTTTTACGTCCCAAGCAAACGCCACTCACAACATGGCGGCGACCTTGACGTACTTTCTGGGCGTTTCTGCGTCTTCTGCCCCTCTGGTTTCGCAACGCAAAGAATGAAACGCAGAGCGTACCTTTAACAATAAAAGCCTGGAGTGTTTCGGTGAATATTATGAACGCTTACCAAGCATTCTAAACTAAGTTGTCGTAAACTAATTTTCTAAAATAAATACATAAACAAATTAAAGAGAGAAAAACGAAAGAAAGAAAAAAAAAAACGTCACGTAATTTGAAGAAAGCGCGGCAGGAGTCGCAGTGTTGAACGATAATGACGTTCTGCTTACCGCTCAGTCAAAACATGCGCTCATTTCCTCTGAAAGTGAAACAAACGCATGCCACTCAGCGAGAAGCTGCTTTAATAACCACCACCCAGTTTGGTACTTTGTGTTTTTGTTTCGAGAAGAAATCCCCCCCACCAAGTTATCAACTTTTGAAGAGACTTTTCTTCTTTTCGACGCTTTTATTTGACCTTGCCAGCCGTCGGCTTCAGTGAGTATATTAGACTTCGTCAGTTTCAAACTTCGCCACCGTAGCTATGCTGTGGTAGCAAAGTTCTTTAAAAACTAGGTAATTAGAGGCAGTGATACTTAGTGCGGTCTGAAAACGTTTTCGGTCATTGAAATTGTTTCTTTTTTAGTAAGAACAATTTAAAGTTTTTTTGTTTTTTGTTTTTTCAGTTGATGACATTACGACGTAAGCTGAACTTGTTATACGTGTAATATTAATGTAAAACATAAAATGTTTTATTGATTTAAATTAGCAAATTACTTTTTGATCAGTCATAAACTATAGTTTTCGTTGCCCACACTAACAGTAGTACGAAAATAACCAAGTTACATACGAAAAAAACACAAATCCATAATTAACTCTATTATGATGGAGTTAATTGTTTTAATGCGGAAGTACTCCTGTTTTTCTTTCCAGTTTCACTCTGCTGCATTTCCATGTAAGTTAACTAGGAGCATATCAAAGATTTAGTTCAAGTCAGAAGTTACTAAAAAAAAAAAAAAAAAAAATCCAAAGTGTATTCATCACAGAAAAGGCGAGTCAGTAGAGTCCTCACTTGCTGGAATTTATCAGTCTGATGCAAGTGAAAGACAAATTTACTGTTGGGACCTTTTTACAAATACTCTAATTATGTTTTTTTTTTGCAATCTTTATCCCCAGCAGCTCTAGCTTTGACGGCCGAGATGGACAGGCTACTGCTGTCCCAGATTGACGAGGACCTGGACTCTGAGGAGGTAGCCGAGCTGTGCTTCCTGTGTAGCGATGTCATCAACAGAAAGCAACTTGAGGAGGTGAGCGGTGAGCGGTTTGGACTTCTGAAGTGTGTCTGAAGCTTCTCTGCTCAGCCGCTATTTGTGTTTTTGTTGTTGTTCACCCCGCAGATCAAATGTGCAAGGGACTTGTTCGTGAAACTGGAGGAGAAAGGTTTCTTGAACAGTACGTTCCTCGGTGAGCTGTTCCGCACCACCCGTCGAGCAGATCTCCTCAACATGCTGGAGAGTGACAGCAGAGTAAGGGAGGAAACGGATGCCTCTCCTGCTTACCTGTCTGAGTACAGGTAACAAGAGTACTGGTGTGGCAGTGCTGCTCAAGTTGTGGTTTGTTACTTTGAAGATGAGGTTCAGGGTTCCTGCGCATCCACAGTTAACTTTTCCAAGTTCTCAGGCCTTTATGTTGATTTTAAATTTGAAAACACTAAAGCTTGCCGTGCATCTGTGGCAGATGCTCATACTTTTGATGTTAAATCTTGAAAAGACACAAAGAAGAAATGGAAGGTAGGAAAAATGACAGAACGATTGAAAGAAAAACAGGGCACAAGATGGGGTGGAAAGAAGGAAGGATCCTATAAAAGGTATGAGGGAGAAATTACGCAAGAAAGAACGAGAAGGAAAGGAGAAAGTAGAATGAAGGAATACGTATGGAAGGGAGGAGTAATAACACTTAGACTGTCTGAAGATGCTAAGTCATATATATTTAGCAATAAAGTGTTAGTCGTGTTTTTATTTATATATTTATAGGCACGCCTGTGATGTTCCTGTGTTTTTTTTCTGTGTGCTCCCATGGCCAGGCGACAACATTCTGTTGCCAATTTCATTGTCGGGCCTTTGTGCAACGACAACAAAAGAAGTCTAAGTCTCATGAAAAACAGCAAAAGGACACAAGGAAGAAAGAAAGCAAAGTCAGAAAGATTCAAGAACGATAGGAAAGGCAGAGTAAAGGAGGACATAAGGGGAGGATGGAAGGAGCTAAAGTCAAGAGAAAAACTACAATTTGAAGGACATAAGGAAGAAGGGAAAGAAAAGCGGACACAAAGACCTGGAGAGAAAATACTGAAATCTAATTCTGGACATTAGAACAGAACTGAATAACTTGTTTCAACTTGTTTCATTTGGACGTGTATGCTCTCACCCCAAGGTTGATGCTGTATAAAATACACGAGGATTTGACCGACAACAACGTGGAGAAGTTGAAGTTTCTAGTCAACGACCAGATCGCCAAACGACACCTGGACATGAGCAGCGTGAGAACAACACCCACACACTTTGAACATCAACTTGCCACGCTTGTCATTCAGAATAGCAAATAATCACCTCAAATCTCTACTTTGTACTTCAGCAATATGTTGGCCTGTCGCAATGAGCAGTGAATCAGTTATTCGATTAATCACACGATAAATTAATATGAACTCCCATCATTTTGATTCGCATGATTTATAGTTTTTCTCTGTTCTCTCTCTCTTTCTACCAAAAACTGGATGATGAACGTCGTCGGTCTCAACCAGCCTTGTTTTAAAGAGCTTTGTTTTGTGTACAGAGACTTCGCAGTTCATTATATTTAATGCTTCTGTTGTTTTGTTTAGTCGTTTTGGATATTTAAAATGCAAAGCTCCAGTGTTAAATGGTCATTAGAACTTAAAGCTTGCTGGCCTTGTAGAATGTGTCCTTGCATTATTACACACTTGAAAACGGTCTCAAAACAGCAATATTACCGTTTATCGCAATAACGTCTAAGACGACTTATCGTCCAGCAAAATTTTCTGTTGTGACAGGCTTGGTGGTGGATGGGGCTTTGTAGTTTTTCCTAAAATTTGTGAAAATATTAAGTAAATAAAAAAATTTTTTCCTCTCTCTGAATATTGCAGACGGCTTTAAACGTGTTTGCTGAAATGGAGAAGGCAGGTGTGATTGCTAAAAACAACGTCGATAAACTCCACGAGCTCATGATCAACACTGGTAATAGACCGCTGGCAGAAACTGTGAAAAAGTACAAAGACAGGCTCCCTCCCACAGGTAAACACGAGCACTGTGACACAAGTTTTGTGATAAAGATTGTTAGCTTTGCCTCGGGGTTGGAAGTCGGAGAGCTGCCAACCTTGAAACGAGGCCTGTCGTTTCAAAGACTTGGCTCACTAATTCTTATTGTAGCGACTGTCACTGACTTTAAAAATGGCTTTAATGTTAAATCGGTCCGTGTAATTTCAAAAAAAATCTGAAAAAAATATACGCTCTTTCTGGGCAGTAAGATGTTCATTTTAAAAGAGAAATCTGGGGGGTATTTAATTTATTATTTTTTTTCTGGATGGTTTATAAAAAAAAAGAAACAAATGAACATGTCATTTAAGGATTATGATACGAATAATAGTAGTTTAATGATAAAAATCAAATATATTACGAATCAGCTAACAGTTAGCTACTGTTTATTGAGATTAAAAAGAGACAAAATATATCTACAGAGTCTGTAGATTAGTGGTACAGAATACTTATCAATGCAAGGGTATGAATTCATTTTAAGAGCTTTGGTGAGTAAAGCTAAAAGTTAGCAAAGAAATCGACTGAAAAACCTACAGCTATATTTTGATCCGTTTTGCTAAAAGGAGGAAAGGAGAGGGAGGAAAAGAGTTTCAGAACGTCCAAGCCTGTCAGAGTTATTTATCACAGCAAAATTGGAAATATAGTCCCTTATTCTGTCATTTGGACCCTTTGCGAACACGACCAATGCATCCGTCTCTGCTGACACTGGGAAGCGTTTAGCTACCAACGTCTCCATTAATGGGCTGTAAGGAAACACCAGGGCTTTAGGGTTCAAGAGATTCCCAACTTGACTCTGAATGCATCCAAATTGCTGATGAACAACCTCAATGCCCTCTAAAGCAGGCTCCACTGCGGTGCTTGAGAAACCTTCCAGAAGCGTTACCCTTGAAATTTAAATGTATTGTACTTTGCGGATGGAAAAAAACCCAAAAAACAATTAACCAAAGTAAGAGGATAATTGGAGATTTGATCATTTTAGAAGGAATAACTTTCTCTTCATGGTCAAAAGTTTCTTACTTTCCGATTCTCTGTCACTCAACTCACTTATGAGAGCCAAAGATGGAGGTAGAACATGTGACTTGATGACCAGTCCAAAGAAGACTTTTGGTGTAACGGGTAAAAACCAGTTGCCAAAATTCGGAACATATTGCCAAATTAGGACTTCCTGTGTGCCATTGTAGAAATTGAACATATCCAGCTATACTTAATCACAACATAGGCAATTTGGTGCAAAAGCCAGGAAAACCTTCATTACTTTGGTAACGCATCATTTTGTGAAAGCCATTCTAATAACTAAACTAAACGTTTATTTAAGCTACTAAAACTTAGCTTAAAGGAACCAGCCAGGAAAACAGAGCGCTTGTACGTGAAAGACCAAAGTACAAAGATGTGTTTATGCTGCTGTATTTAAAATAAATGAATACAATTTATATCTGTTTGTCTTTCAGGTCCAGAAGGAGGCGTTAACAATCGTAGTGCACAACAGGCGACGACGCCATCGGAAGACGTAATTGACTTGAACAATCCGAGTTGCTTCTTCAACCTTTTGTTCGTTCACTTCAGGCCTTTGTCTCAGCTGGCTCTGTGCTTGTGTCCTGTAGATAGACGAGTTCTACAGTCTGACACAGATTCCGCGAGGTTTGTGTGTGATCATCAGCAACGAGGACTTCGGGGGATCCAAATACAAAAAACGTCTTGGAAGCAAAACGGATGAAGGTAGGTTTTTCTAGTTTTTTTAAGAACTTTCGGTCCTGATTTACGCATTTATATTAAGTTCCATGTGTTGCCTTTAATGGGCTGTTGCAGTCATGAATCTAAATGTGCTTTGACTTTTCTTCTATGCGACGCAGAAAATCTAAGCAAGCTGTTCAAACGCTTCGGCTTTGTTCCGGTCATACACAACGACTTGACAGCTGATAAGATTACAGAGACGCTCAAAAAGCTGAGCGAGAGGGACTTTTCTAAAGAGGATGTCTTGGTAAGGGACTTTTTCTTCCATACAACAGTTTTCTATTTGTGTAATTTAAACAGTGTAAATCACATTCACTCACATATACCAGCTAACTTTATTAGGCGCACCTTACTAGTACCAGTTAGACCACCTTCTTTAGAACTGCCTTTAATGTCCATTATGTAACTTTTATTAAAAAAATATATATTTGTTAAAACTGTCACCATGTTATGACAGGATGTTACAAGACTGATAATCTGTAAATAGATTGGTTTCCTACATATCTGTTGCCACCTGAAGAAAACAACCAATCAGAGCCAAGGGGAGGGTCTTGGCTCACTTTGATTTTGCCACACTAGGGTACTTGCTACACAGTATGACTGACAGCGCTAAGACCCTCCTCCTGGCACTGATTGGTTGTTTCTAGTCAGCACTGAGAAGGCAGAGGAGTCCAACTTTTCTACAGATTATCTGTCTCATACCATTCTATAATGACATAGTGGCAGTTTCAACAATTATGTAAAAGAAACAAACTTTTTTTTCTTTTAAATTAAATTTGAATGCTGCAGATTTAATTCCTTGTACATAGATTAAACAAGAAACATTCCTGAGAGATTTTTGGTCCATTTTGACTTGTTAGGATCACACAATTGCTGCAGATTTGGTAGCTGGATGTTCCTCTGTTCCAGCGCATCTCAAATCCTCTAGGTTTATTTGATTAGTTGTTACCGTTTAAGCTAAACTTATCTAAATCCAAGTCAAACTAGGAGATGATACACCTTGCAATCATTCCCCCCACCTTCCTTCTTATTCTCTATAAGGTGGTGTGTGTGCTATCCCATGGAGAAAAAGGCGCCATCATTGGCACTGATGAAAAGGAAGTGACACTGGAACAACTATTTGAGCCGTTCAAGAACGTTTCCTCCTTGTTTGGGAAGCCCAAGCTCTTCTTCATTCAGGCATGTCAGCACGAGGTGCCTCTGGCGACAACTCAAAAGACAAACCAGAACGAGCCATCCAAAGAGACGCCATCCAATTCTGTCTTCTCGGACGCAAGTTGTCCTTCTAAGGATGGAGACATTTTGATTGGCATGGCCACAGTGCCTTACAGCAAAGCTTATCGGCACACAGAAGACGGCTCCATATACATCCAGGTACTCTGCAATGAGCTGGAAAATGCAGCTAAAAGGTGAGATGTTTTTCTTTTGTGGTAAAGTATTCGCTCCAGTTCACACAACTGAACTGGAGTGAATTTTTTAATTTCTGAGCGTTACCGCCATAATTGGATTTTAAGCAACTCAAGCCAGTTTGAATATGTCATTTGTTGTGATTTTATTGTTTGTTTTTTATGGAGTAGTCTGTGGTAAAATTAAGAAATGTAAAAAAAAACAAAAAAAAAAAACAATAATATCTCCAACACTTAAAGACACAGGTGAGTCTAATCTTTATGTAAATATGACAAACACCAAACAAACAAATTTTAGCATGAATTTGTTAATATTCATTGGTTAATATTTTCTGTTCAATCTCTTTTCGCCTCTTTAAGAAACGTTTTCTAACATTCCTTAAGTAGGCCCCTGGAAACAGTTTTTCAGTGACCTACCAGTCTGTACGTCAGCCATTAGTTCACACATAAAAACATATGTCTTTAAAGAAAAGTAGTAGATGTAAGGGATGAAGTGAAATAACAGGTTTTAACCTATGCATTAAGGCGTGAAATGGCGGCCAGAACCCGACCTGCCATTTGCTGACCCTGAACATAGTCGGTGGCTGCTTGTAAAATTTTCGCCAGTGAGCACAAAGAAAGCAGTCCAGAAAAATCAACTTTAAAATGTTTCCAGTCTTCCAGGTGTGGAGCAACCTTGGACTTCTTGACTGTGTTTTGGTGTTGTGTTGCTAAGTTGTACAAATCAGGTTGTATAATTTTTGAATTTTTTTTTCTTTTTCTTGTTTTATTCACAGCCCAAAGAGAGACGACATACTCACCGTCTTAACACGTGTGAACAGGAAGGTCAACAACCATTTTTTGATACCTAGTAAGCAGATGCCAGAGCCCAAATACACTCTGACCAAGAGGCTCGTCTTGAGATTTGTTTGAACTGTCCGGAACCGTGCCTACGTATTAGATGATCTGATACGTGCTGGATTCTAGTTTACAAGTGTGTATGGATATGAGTCTTGGAGTTTCTGAATGGTACTGTTAAGTGAATTTTTGCATTTTGGTAAATCAAACATGAAAGCTGTCATAGAATCACATGTTTTGAAATTTATGAAATAAATTGAGAAGAAAATGAAAAAAGGTCTATCTGTGTTACTTGTTTCATTCAAGTTTATTATAAAATTTTTCATAGAAGAACTGCAGTGCTGGTCACTGATCGAACACAGTGTAACAATGTAAAAGATTTTCCATTGCTTAGAAATGCTGCTTTGTGCGGCCATCTTGGACTCTTTAATACAGGTGTGTTGCTACGGTCCCGACGACAGGCAGAGGATTTGATACAAAGAGTTTGTGGAGCATGTCAAAGTCTCAGGAATGCGCTCATCAAAAGTGATGTGTTAAGATGAAAAAATGTTTTGATCACATTCATTCATCAGTGAGACTTAACATTTTGTTCCATGCTGTACAGCATTCTGAGGGAAACCAAGTGTCTCCTTATAGGAGGCACTGTGATGTCACACGGTCAAACTCTGATGTCACGGTTCCACAAAGGCACTGTGATGTCACAGTGCCTTTGTGATGCCATAGTATCTCTGTGATGTCACAGTGCCTTTGTGATGTCATAGTGTCTCTGTGATGTCACCGTGCCTATGTGATGTCACAGTGGCTCTGTGATGTCACTATGTCATACTCTGATGTCACAGTCACATACTATGATGTCACAGTATCTCACTCTGATGTCACAGTCTTAATTTGAACATAAACTTCAGGTTCTAAACAGTGAGAAAAACAATGCATAAACTGCTGAAATACATGCATTTCTCTTTCCATTAATTGTATTTAAATGGTGGACATGCCTACGATGATGTCTCACTTGGATTTTGCGACTGCATTTGCTTAAGAAACTGAAACAAGCATGTCATATTCCCACATACAGCTACATCTCAGGTTAAGACATTAGTAGGGTAAACGTTTCATAAATCACAACTGTGTTTTCAATCACCTTCTGATCAAACAATTTATCCCAGGCTGGTCTTTAAATTATGTTTTTATTATTTGTCTTAATCCAAAGTGATTTAAAAGCTAGTCCAAGAATTTAACATTTCAAGCTACAGATGATCAAATGTAAACAATGTTATGTATAGATTCGAGTACCATGTGGATTATGCAAATCAGATACTAATTTCAGTATCTTTACCTTATGATGCTGCAGTAGCATTATAAGAGCCTGTTTGGGGAGTGGTTGTGCTGCCCCCTAGTGGAATTGTACCCTGGGTGGTGATGAGTCATATAACTCCATATCCAGAAGCCTTAAGTTGTATATGATGGATTTTAAGCCTAAATACAACATGGGATAAACTATAGAGTAATAATAAATTCACAGGTTTATACTGAAAATGGCTCAAATCGAAGCGTAAAGTCAGGAATATTGTTACTGCTGTTGGAGGTCAAAGAAGGAATAAACCAGGGTGGGCTGCTCTGAAACAACCCTGCTCATGTTAATGTAGCTGACCCTGTGTCGAACATGAGGCCCTGTTGCTTCCCCTGCGGGTGTGTGTTGGGTGTGTTTCACAGATTCCTCCGGACTCCACCCAGCAGCCGTCCTCTCTCCACAGTTCGTGGAAAACCTTGTCGCTGCTGCTACACATCGGTCCGACTGCTTCTGTCTCGAGGACCTAAAAGCGACCAGTCTCTTCTGTAAAGGGACCGGAAGCGACCTCCTCATAACTGTGGGAATATAAGAAGCAGCTGGACGCTTCACAATTTGGTAAGTTGAACCTCATAGTTTCCATGGCAGCTGATGGGGCTTATAGGGCTGCATAGTCAAATATATATAGTCAATTTTGATATTATGGTGTCGGTGGGTTTTCTCAGAGACAGGGAGCGAACAGCGCCTCAGTGATTCACCTGAAAGGCTCGTTTGTTACTTCGGGTTTGACTCTCCGAATCAGGGTGGAGGAAGACGCTCGAGCCTTCCTACTCAAACTTTATCAGCCATGTTTTTGTCTCACGGTTCAGTCAAAATAAAGTCACTTAAGAAGTTATTCCTTCGACAGCAGCTGTTTAGTCTCCTTTCCTGGAATTGTTGTGCAATAGGTAAAATTGTTTATTTGGTAGATTCAATGGCTTCATTTACCTTCCTGTGTGAATTTATCTGTTTCCCACCTTCTTCCACTTCTACCCCTGACACGGGACGTACCTTTTGCTTTTGGTACACGTTTGGACTCATAGCTGGGCACAGAACTGGTTTTTGTGAAAACAATAGGGCTGGTTTCCTAAAGAGCCACAGGAAGTCAAGACATCAGGAATCTGAGCCTGTATGCTGATCTGAGTCTTAGATAAGACAACACCTTAGCAGGATATCTTTATTTTTGAAAGAATTGTTAGCAAACAAATATAACCTGAGTAAATACAGCATGTCGTTTTCAAATAATTTTCATAAATTACAGAAAAAAAAACCTCACTCTTAAAAAGGTAACCACCCAACATGCTAAACCATGAATTATCTGAGATTAAAAACACTATTTTGAAAGATGAGTTTGGTTTCTCTAGCTGCACCCAGTCCTGATTATTACTCTTGCCTAATCTGTAGGATAAAATATATACATAAGTAGACTTATCTAACAGGGTTAAATACGCTGACAGATTGGAATGAAATTTACATTTGTCAGGCTGGAAAGAGTTACAGAGCCATAATCATCAAAACATGGAGCAGTGGTGAATGTCTTTGGCCTCGCCTTCAGTACCTCCAGTATTATTCTGAGAGCACATTGATAATAACTCACCCAGGGATTCACAAAAGAACCTGTGACAGCTAAGGAACCACAAGTCCACTTGCCTGAGTCGGGGGAGGATATAGCAACTATTTATATAATCCTGAAGGTGAATGTCCATTCATCAGTTTCTGACCCTAAGCTGTGTACTTGGGTTATACAGCAGGACCATTATTCAAAAGGTTCCAGCAAGTCCACCTACGAATGGCTTAAAAACATTCAAATAAAGGCTTTTAACGTAGTAAGTTCACTCCATAAAGGACACAAAGGCGGGTAGAGTACCCAAAAATTGTACACAAGTAAGAGAAGAACTATTTCAACTTACTTTTACTTCAGTAAAAATAAAAAGTAGCCGTCCAAGAAATTACTCAAGTACAATAGTATTTGGTTAAAAGGCTACTGAGAAAGTGAACAATAAACCAGTCATTTAATGTTTAAAAATTACACCAGCGAAGAGACCAAAATATAAAATTATGTGAAAACTTGGTATTTTAAAGGCCAAATTGAAGATAATTTAGATAAACAACATGATTACAAAATCATAAAGTCAGGCATAAGTAACATTTTTCCAAATGAATTTCTTTCAGTGTGCGACTTCAACACGGTGTGTGTCTATCTGGCAATTTTATTTATTTATTTAGTTCTTTTAAACAAACTTGTCCTTTATTCGGTGAAATTACTCACAGTGGGTAGAGTATCCAGAAAGTTTACTCGAGTAAAAGTAAAACTACTCCTAAAAGTATTGTTTTCCCACTCAGGCATATGTAGCTATATGCTGACCACATCTTTTCATAGCTGGTGGTATTTGTTATGCCAGATTTCCCTCTGCTAGTATAATAAGGAGTCCAACACTATAAGAACTAAACTTCCACTGGGGAAACTACAGTGTCTTCCTTATCTGTTTAATCCTCCATTGTAGCTTCATGGACATCAATCTTCCGCTACAAGAGGAAAGACACTCCTCAGTCTAGTTTTACCAGAAGTCACATGATCAACAACCACAAAGACGACAGGAAGTAGTTGGAGGATCATGGTGTGGCATGTTTTTCAATGACCTAATAGGTGAACCGGCTTATTTACGTATGACTTCATTTGAGTTACTGAATGGGAACCCCTCAATTGTGAAATATATATATTTTTCCTTCACTACATATGCGGGATATTGGCACATTTTTGCACACATTAGAGACGTAGCGAGTGATCCATGTTTACTGATCAGTAAAACCAACGATCTATTGTCGTTGTGCATCACATCTCTAATTCAAGCTTTCATCAGGCATTTTCTTTGACTGAATTTACAGAGCAGCATCCCAACAAAGCCGGGGAGTGTTTGCGACGCAGAAATAAACTTTTTCTGCCAATTATCTAAAACACAGAACGCACAATTGGTTTAAAACATAGAGGTACGTCTTTGATAGAAAAACGTTGTATTTTGAATCTCCAATTTGACACCAATTGGTTTGACATGAATTTAAATTTAGGTTATAAAAGAAAAAAAAACCTCTACATTACTTCCTTAAATATTACCACCCTTCACTCATAAAAAAGAACTTCAACTCTCTGTAGCCGTTTGTTAGCTGTAGCTAAAAACCTGGGCAATAAAAATAGAATGTTCCCTGTGTTAATTTACCTTTAACACAAAATAATTTCCTGTTTTACTAATTAGCAAATTAGTAACCAATGTCCTAAATTGCTTACTAATCAGTTAAATTAGTAAGTGTACTATTGAGATGACATTTTGCCATTCCAAATAGCCAGCTTCCAATTAACAAAAAGATTTTGGTTTATTTATTAATCTAGGTAATTTTTAAGCTTTCCATACAAATGTAAAAAAAAAAAAAAGGAAAAACACAAAATGCTGAAATAGAAAACAAAGACAAAACTTGTACAGAAATAGCTGATCAATATTTAAGTTCAGGAACACAGTGTAGACCAACAAAAGCGTAAGCTTATGCTTCTCTTTTTTTTTTATTTTTATTTTTTTTTTTATACCTAAAGCAACATCACAATAAAAACATGATCATCTTTCCTGGATGTTTGTCTGAAATAAATCTCCAAAGAACTTTATCAGTCTGTAGACAAACGTGTAACGAGAACAATCATAATCCAACCTTCTTGTAGTTGATAATTTTTGTACGTTATCTTGAATTTAAACACAGCTTTAGCAATTATTCCACACCCGAATCATCATTTGTATTAGGCATTGTATTACAGTAGCCTTAAAGATTATTGTTTAACAGCCATGTTTCCTAATAATCTTAGGAAACATGTTTCCTAACAATCTTAGGAAACATTTTTTTTTTTAGATGATATTTAATCAGATTGAGGAAATGGATTTTATTGCTCGGGAAGTAGGAGAGTTTTCTATTAAATGTTGCACGTTCGCTTGTTCCCGAGTCGTCATGACTCAGAACCGCGTAACTTCGGCTTATCGTGGTGCTCTTATTAAAAAAGCAAAAACAAGAAACGACAACAAACAAAACAGAAAACCCTCATGAAAAACTGACAGATATGGTTTGCAACAAGTTCGAAGCTCCACCCTGCTGCTCAGACACGGCTGGAAGCGAAACCTGACACTCCTCTCCGTCTGATTCCAATAACCGGGGAGGGATCATCGGCTCCAGCTCCGCAGCTTGTTCTGTGACCGCGCTTTTCCAGTTCCAGCGACTGTTTTGTGACCCGTGGTTGCCTGGCAGCGCACCATGTGACGTCACGACAGCCGTGTGTGTGTGTGTGGGTGTGTGTGTGCGTGTATTTTCCCCCTAAAAGCCCTGTTAAAAATGAAACCATGCTGCATTTAGATGCCAACATGTAAATAGGAAAACCACCCACTAATCTGTTCTTTTTAATACGGTGGCTCTGGTTGTTAGTTTAAATGATATTTCAGGCTTTGCTAAAAATTTTTTCCCCCCCTTTTTTTTAAAAGAGATTTATTGGAGGTCCATGTGTTTTTAATTAGCCACATGCTTATTCGAATCCACATCCATTAGGATGTTCCCCAGCGTGTTGGAAGTGTTAAGTAAAATCTTTACACGCAGCCTCACACAGCCAGGTTTGAGTTGGACTCTGTTTTTTATCAGTTGTTGATATTTAAATATTTGGATTTCCATGATTAATTTTGTCAGTAGGGAAAAGCAAGGACTGAGTATTGGGAATGTCATACTAATGTAGCAGGGTCTCATGGGGGAATCCACCCCTGGGAAAGGCTGATGGGTTACAGGCCTTCCCGCTGAGGCCAGACTTTGTCCTGCTTTCCTCTAAAGACAGAGAAGAGAGGGCTGAGGAGCGAAGCGTGACGTAACGCACAGAGTCTGCTTCTAGTTAAACATGAACATCAGCCAGAAAGGAACGTTTCCGTATATCAAGAGTCGCAGAAGCTCAGCTAGTTATTTTCAGTTGTTGTGTATGTGACCCCCACCTCCTGATAAAGCATCTATGAGAGGGAGAGGAGTGGGAGATGTTGTGATCATGGTAAAGGAAGAGAGTAGTGTGCTACATTTGGGTTATTCACTATCAACATTATCATTGCAATACCATATTTTCATAGTATAACGCAGGTCCAGAACTGGACGATAAATAGCTTTTAATGACTTTATGGAATTTTTTTTTTTTTTTTTTTTTGAAGATTTAATATTTAATTTTTTTTTTTTTTTTTAAGCAACACACTTTTTGGGTTTTCATATTTCAGAGTGATGTCAGCATGACCGCCATCTTGTTTGCCAAGTGTATTTTACAGCCTCTGTTCATTTGGACTTTGAAGTCAGGTCAACTCTATGACGGAATATTACAGCCAGGCTAAGATTTTTTTTTTTTTTTTTTTTTTTTTTTTAAATCACAATAGTCGTGATATTACCAGAATATTCTGAGGATATTATCAGAATAAAGTCGCAATTTTCTGAGAAATTACTTATTTATTTTCTGTAAATACCAAAACTACAATGAGGATTCTTTGATTCCTCCCCTACAGGCGTCATGTCTAGGTCAGACTACCCTCCAGGGTACGAGAACTCCCATGGTCCGATGTACCCACCTCAAGGCGGGGGCGGGGGCTACCCACCTCCACCATCTTATGGCTTCCCCTCCTATGGCGGTCCTCAGCCAGATCAGCCTTTCGCTCCCTATCCAAGCGGCCCAAATGCCCCTCTCTTCCCGGGCCAGCCAGCGGGGTATCCTGCCGCTCCGTATCCAGGACAGCCGCACCCTGCAGGACCTCCAGGGTCGGGCTACCCCGCCCCTCCACCAATGCCTCCAGTCATGCCCCCCACCATCCCATCAGGAGTTCTGAGCTCAGGTAAGGGGCCGCTTATTTTGCTGTTGTCTTTGAAATTTGCTGTTGTCCTGCAGAACATGCAAAGCATTCGACTTCTTTGAAATTGTTCACATTTTATCAACAACACAAAGCAACAACGTTATTGAAACGGTGTCCTTGAAAGTCTTAAAATGTCTTAAATTTATCAAACAAAATAGAACTTTAATCACAGGTATTATATATTCATATATTTTTGTAAATTTTTTTTTGTCCCCAGGACTTTACTTTAAAGTTTTGAGTTGCACGCACACATCTTCATTGCAATCTGTGACTTGAGCCTACCGCTAACTAGCTGCTAATCTACCCTTGCTAACAGGCTAGCTAGCTTTTTGTGTCTATCGTTGGTAACGGTCTCGACTGGGAACAGAAAGTGATTGCCGCTCAAGTTGAAACCCAATACACGGGACACGACAGCCACAAATAGTTCAACATTTTTCAACTTTCTTGCGTCGAGTAGAAACCACCAAGCAAAATTTCAGATGCAAGAATGTCATTGGTCACTTGGCTACGATGGCATATTAGGAATATTGTAGACAGAAAAAAAAAAGGAGGAGTAAATTTCTGGCAAAAAAAAATCTGAAATCTTCGAGAAAAACTCAGAAATTGTGAGATTCATCTCAGGAATTTTCTGTAAAAAAAAAACGTGGAGATTTCTGAGTTTCAACATTTCTGAAAGTCTAAAATTATTTTACTTGCAAGTTTTTGTTTTTTTTTTTTCTAGAAAATTTCTGAGATTAATATCAAAAGTTTATGATTTTTCTTGCAGATTTTTTTCGACTTTCAAACTCAGAAATATTCTTGTTCTCGAAAAATTCGGAATTTTTCTTTTTTTTTGGAAATTTGCTCTTTTTCTTGTTTATCTGCAATGGCCCCAATATGTCATCGTTCTTGGCTGAAGGACATTGTGGAGGTTCCATAGGAAGTAAACAGAGAGGAATCGACATCGCTTTTCATGTGTCAAGCTGGGCCGTCGTAGCACACGCATGTGCTTTTTTCTAAACCTTTCCCTTGAATTGCACCGTGCAGCGATGCAGCTGTGTTTCAGCTGCATCGCTTATTTTTTTTTGGGATCTGATCCAAATGCATGTCCTTCATTTGTGATTTTAGTCACCTTATTTTTCTTTTTATTTCGTCTTCTGTTCATGAATGGAACAGACGAGGAGTTTGCGGCGAGCGGCAGCAACTGGGACGACATGAGCATTCGGCACGCCTTCATCAGAAAGGTAAAGAATGGCTGAGAAAGGCCAAGCCTGGTCCTCTGACGAGCCGCAGCTGTTTCTGTTTTACGCAAACATGCTGTTTTGTAAGTGCAGCGTTTTCATCACAGCTGCTCTCCAGCTCTAGACGAAATAATAACAGATACTCACTTTGCTTCTCTTCAGTCCCATGTAAATCTAGATTTATCAGACGCTCGTTTTAAATGGAGTGTATTCATGTATGAGGGTTTTTTTCCTTTATGCTCCCTTTAGCATAAACCCACATGACGGGAGGCCAGGAAATTTAGCTCATTTATGAGATGATATTGCATCGGAGAGGAGCAAGAAAGTCCAGCAGTGACACAGATTTTTAGATAATATATGTGGCCCCTCTTCAAAAATACAGTGAGCTTTTTTTTTTTTTTTGTTATAAGACTAAAATGAGCTGAGCCTAGCAGTAGGGATGCTAGGCCATGTCTTTGAGTTAAAAGTTGTTTAAAGCTGACAGGAAATTTGAAAATACGACCAGGGGATTATGTGTTTTTGGAAGACATTATTTACAATACCCAAATACCAACTATAACGTCTCAAAAAAGGGCAAACATAAAAAAAAAAAAATCAAATTAAAATAAATATGATTTTTTTGTACTGTAGTTGTTTCATCCATCCTGGGTTATTGAGTTTGCGTGAATAATTAAAAAGAAACACCCTTTCACAAAAGAGACTCTTTAACTTGTCTTTGTTATCACTGTTACTGGCTTATATACATAAAAATACCATAATAAACAAATAAACAATGCTTAGCCTGGTGGGGGTGTAATTTAAGCCTGGTGACCCACCAGGCTTATAATGCACCGGGAGAAACCCTAAAGTTGTCAACTTTCGTTTCTTCTGGATTGCTAATGTTGTACAGTTTCATGTCCAAAACTGAAAACACTTGTAATAACATGAAAAGCTGATGAACGGTGGTCATACCATACCACTGAGTTACAGTATCGTACACTAAGTGCTGTAAGTGCATTAGCAAACCATTAACAGGACGTTATATTATTCATATTTCTTTATGGATGATACTAAGTGGCATTTTCCATGTTGTCAGATGAACATCATTGTACATCCCCTCAATATTTTTTTTTCTCACAAATTGCAACTTCTGAATCATTTTCAATCCGTTTCCTTTTTTCTTTTTTTTTTTTTTAATCTGTAAAACAAATCGTGACCTCTTCTGATCGGCTCCTCTTCCAGCCTGCAGTAGAACGGCTTCCCTCTGTGTGTTTCAGGTCTACATGATCCTGGCCTCCCAGCTCCTCCTCACCACAGCCATCGTTGCCATATTCACCTTCGTGTGAGTACGCAGTTGCAGCTATTGTCCATCGCCGTTGGAGCGTCACCTGTTGCTAACCGCTTCCGTTTCCCCGCAGTTCACCGGTCCGAGATTTTGTACGGAAAAACCAGGCTGTGTACTGGGCGTCATAGTAAGCCTTCCTCTTTTTTTTTTTTTTTTTGTTCTTCCTTTTTTTTTCTTACAATATTTTGGAAGAAAAGTGAATATTAATTATTGTTTTTGTTTAACTTAAAGTGCTGTATATTTCATCACCCACCTTGTGTTGGTTTGCTGTAAAGGCCCACGGTGAGTTTTATAGGAAAATAAACATTTGTGTAAATAATCTCCATTAAGTACTAAAGCCGTCATGCTTTTACTCCTTCAGGAGGAAGTTCCCATGGAACGTTATTCTGCTGCTGATCTTCGTGAGTTCATCTTCTCACAGTTTGTCATCTGAAACAGCAAGCAGCTGGAAAACAAAAATGCCTAATAAAGAAACTCCAATCCAATGCTGGATGAATTTAAGAATAAACTGACCTAGAGTCTATTCTTAGATTCAAACGTTGAAACGCTCTACTTAAAAGTTTCCAGCTTCTTCGATCAGCGTAGCCTTCATGCTAGAGGTTTAGCCGTGACTCGGCAGCAGCAGCCTCCCTGCTGACAGTTTGAATGTTGCGTTGTTACTTCATTATCTCTGTTTTATCTACTCAGCCAGCAAAATGATGCAACTTTTTCTCTCAGCGGAGCCACATCGGTCGATATGATGTGACATTTTGTCACTTTACCACGGACGACGAGAGAGAGAAAAAAAAAAAAAAAACTCGTCACCACAAGTTGTTTATAATTAAGTTGTGGTCACGCATTAAACAAGTCGTTCCCACAAGTTATTAAGTCGTGGCCACATTTTTTCCTTTCTTTTCTCCCATGTCTGTGCTTTGCATGTGGCTGTATGGATTTTTTTTTTTTTTTTTAGAATTTAGTGTAATAGAACAACACAAAGTTGCACATTATTGTTTGTGAAGTGGAATAATTGAAATTTTCATGATTGTGAGTGCAAACTGAATGCCATATTTGCCCTCAATACAGCGTAGCAACAGTCATTTAGAGCTGCAAATGTTACATGACCTTTTAAAAAAAATCTATATAAAAACGTTGAATTTCTATAAATGTCTGCTTCAGGAAATTTGATGTCATTTTGAAATAATCCAATTTTCTGTGATTTCAGAGGATGATGTGGCAATTTGTTGAAAATCGGGGAAGAAGCACATAGTTTCCAGCTTGGTGTACAAAAAATTGATCTCAAAGTAGCATTACTAGTATTTTTAGAATCACTTTGACAAGGGAAGCCAACTGATTACATGTAGTAAAAAAAACACAACCCCCACCCCCAGATTTACTATTAAATTTATATTTAAAATTGTAAGTTCTTTATTATTTTGATCCAGAGTTCAGAAACTATGTTGAATCCAAAAACCAAATCAGAATTTCAGAACACTTGGAAAAAATGCTGTTCAGATTCAATCCGAAGGTTTCAATGTCTAGATGTTCAAAACAGAGCAGCAATATACTATTGCATAACAACACATTCAGATTATATCGTCAAACAAAAAAAAAAGTATCTAGAATTTTTCTTCCACTTCACAACTATGTACAACTTTGTGTTTGTTGAAAAAAATCTGAATAAGTTGAAGGTTGTTGTAACGCGATAAAATGTGAACATATTCAGCAAGTGTTTTCTTTCACAAATCAAATAATGTGTCTTAGTTTTATGATCGGTTAGTTTCTCCAGCGTTTATAAAAACTTTGCCGTCCATTGTTATTCATGCTCTTATTTTTTCCCCATCTTGCTCAGACTCTGGCTCTGTCTTACATGACTGGAACCATCTCAAGGTAAGGAAAAAAATACAAACAGTTAAAGCCTGTTTTTATCCCGAGTACTAATCCAGGTTCTTTCCGGTTGTAGCTACTACAACACAAAAGCTGTGTTTCTGGCTCTCGGGATCACTGCTGTTGTGTGCATCGCTGTCACAGTTTTCTGTTTCCAGACAAAGGTGTGTATGTGTGTGTGTGTTTCTGCTTTAGCTGGTTCAGGAACGCATTTTTAACCGGCCGGTTTCTGGTTTCACCATCCAGGTGGATTTCACAAAGTGCCAGGGCCTCTTCTGTGTCCTCGGGATTGTCATGTTTGTGACCGGCATCATTACAGCCATCGTGCTTTCCTTCAAATATGTGAGTCTGAGCTTACGTCAGGGTAAAAAAAAAAAAAAATTTATGAACAGAACTTATCGGGCTTCAGGATCTCCTAACCGACGTTTGTCTTGCAGATATATTGGCTTCACATGCTGTACGCGGCGATAGGAGCCATAGTGTTCACTCTGGTGAGTTTTTTTTTTGTTTTTTTGTTAAATAATTCCTTCCCTCCCTTTCTACTCTCTTGCTGTTAATGCATCTGCGTGTGTTTTTGTAGTTCCTGGCATATCACACTCAGCTCCTGATAGGAAACAGGAAGCACTCCATCAGTCCGGAGGAGTACGTCTTCGCTGCGCTGTCCATCTACGTCGACATCGTCCAGATCTTCCTGTTCCTGCTGCAGATTATCGGATCTGTCACCAAATGAGGTTGAGCGTTCCGGATGGGTGCTGGGAAGCAATACGTTGCTTTTTTTCCTCTTACAACTTTTTTTATTTTTTTGGGGGGTAAAAAAATATATATATATATCATAGCATTTATTAAGCTATTGAACCAATGCAGGGAGAGAATCAAGTGGCTCAATCTGATTTTTGTTACCATGTAGGAACATGCGAAAAACTACTTTTATACTTGTAATATACATATTTATACTATTCACTCGTCATCTAGTGATAAACACCCCTGTTTAAATTCCACATTTATATCAAGTAAAGCATTACCGATCCATTTTAAAACGTTTCCTGTCTTTTTAATATGCCATGTCGAGAATTCAGCTGAAAAACAAAATGAATAAGAATATAAAAAAATGACGAAACATAATGTAACTGCCATCATATTTCAGTGTTTTCTACAGATCTGTTACATTTTCTCTAGATCTATCCTGAAAGAGTTTATAAAGTGTTTACAGAGGCACTAGCCCAGGGCTACAGTTTTTGAGGGCGCCTCCTAATTTTATGTTATTTTTTTAATTTAATGGATGTTTTGCAAACATTATTCGTTACATAAAACGTAAGATGACCCAAATTAGGTGAATTGTATTAATATTTTGGGGTTTCTATGGGTATAAACAATATTCACGTCTTGGATAAGTTATAGTCGATTTGTTTGGGAACAATGTTTAATTATTGGCTTTGTGACGTATTGATCTTAATTTCATCAGTTAATACATTTGTATTGATGTACTGTAATTTACATGGGTAATTTTGTTTCTTAGTGTATAGGGCACCAAAGGGGCCCCAACCCAGGGGCCCTCGTACATCCGGCCCTGGATACATCAAACACTGAAAAATTAATTAAGATCCCTAAACTTCAGCTTCCTAAGCAACCTGAAGGTTTGAATTGTTCACAATTCCACCTTAACAAAAACCTCATTTCCCATCTGAAGAAAAGCAACCCCAGAGCATGATGCTGCCACCACCGTGCTTCACTGTGGGAGTGTTCTTTTGGAGAGTATTTGCCGCTTTTGAATTGTGACCAAAGGTCTTTTTTTTTTTTTTGGTTTTATCAGATTATCAAATAGTCTTTCGTCTATCCAGCATTGGATTGGAGTTTCCTTATTAGGCATTTTGTTTTCCAGTTGAATCTCTCAGGGTATGTCGCATGAGAGGTGGAAGAAAAACCACCTCGAAAATAATCACCGTTCATATTTTCTGTCACAACTCGGCATTTTAACAGGGGTGTGTTTTCTTGAGATTCACTGTAGATAGCTGCTGTCTTTTTTTTTGGTTTGTTTTGTTTGTTTTCTCTTTGCAACAACTTACTGACCTGAACGTGCCACTATGAGCAAAATCACTTGTATCCATGGCAATTTTTTTTTTCCTAAACAAGCTACTTTGTTATGTAAGATGTTGTCCTGTTGTGACTCAGTCAGAGCAGAAGCGGTCTGAGCCAGCAGGGTGGAGTTTTCCCCCCAAACAACCGGGGAAATGTTTCAGCTGGGGAAAAAAAAACACTCCTGATTTACCCGACCGCACCCAGCTGCTGCTCCAGGCCAGAGCTGCATGTAATCCTTTTATTAAAGGAACAGTGTCAAACACTCAGCATGTAAAGACCACATAGTTGGTGTAAATACACATCATTCCTGAAGATAACGTGTTTGCATTTTCATATGAAATAAACTTGTTTCTTTTTGTTTACACCAAGTAGTGCTTATTGTTTACGTGTAGCTTTTTCGTGATATAAATCTGTTTTTCTCCACGTGGCTTTAGGGCAGAAGTCCTGGTGTCTCTCGGGCCGTGACGGGATTTACACGTCACCGGTCCAGCTTGGCGTGCTGGCGATAGCGACTCCCGTCGTATTCGCCCTCGTTGGAAAGTTTCATCCTCCGTCTGATCTTCAGCTGCTTCAGGCGGTTTCTGTCCACTTGTCTCTTGGCCAGCATGAAGCCGATGATCCCCACGGGGAGGCCGATCATCCTGGAGGACAGGGTAGATAGTTTTGGTCAAGCCCGTGAAGTTTCCTATTGTCAAATTCGCCAGAAACGACCATTTCTGTACAATGACCTACTTCCTGTCCGCCACGTGTTTCTTTAAAGCTACCAGGCAGATCATATCAAACTTTTAGACATAGTGTGTCGACTGTAAAACTACACGATGGGATCAGTTTTCATATTGGTTTGGTTGTAAAATGTTGCTTCGTTGAGATGAAAACCTTTGCGACAAAAGCCCACTCTTTCGTACTCTGATGAATCTGGTGACGTCACAAAAGGTATAATTTTTCCCCCCCTTGTTTCTTTCCTGTATTTGCAAATTTTAAATTAAGTTTCCTCTTCAAACACACTTACTTGTACTATATAAATTTGTTTCAGCTGAGATTGACGCACTTTGATTCTGGATCATGATGGATCTATGCCTATTCCGGCTTCAAAAATTGTAGACTTTTCTGTGGAGTGTTACTCTAAATTAGAAAAAAAAAATGCTTATTTGCAAACTCTACCATTGTGGATATCTAAAATATTTGAAAGAAAATGCAGTTTGGGAAGCTGAAATAGGAGTAATGCTACTTAACATGCTATTTGCTGGCATTTGGAAAGCAGCCAATCCCGGGGTGCCATTAATTTTCTTTGATGCTGATTGGTTGATTGTCTATTTACAGTCTTAATTATTTCCGAAGCGTGGAAATAAGAAAAACTGTAGATGTTCCTGTGCTTAAACAGTTCCCAGTGTGTGTATTAATCCATATTAAGGCAAAGCTGGTGTTTGAACTATTAAAATAGACACTTATAAGCATTTTTACAGGGGGTTTCAAGTGTGTATGGATTTTAACTATTCATTTAGGCATTCAGGAAACAAACCGGTCTTCTTAGCACCTCTTTTTAAATAACATTTTCTGATTACAGTTATGGATCACATGTTGCATATCTTCAACAAGAAGAAACTCAAGCATTATTTTGAACCACAGCTCTTTTTACTGTAAATAGAAACCAGCCACAATCCACAGCATAAACAGAAAAAGCAATGCCTTGCATTTCATTAGATTAGCATACTGCAGGTAGCAACCGATGCAACAATGGTTATTTTGGATGCCATCAAAGAAATGATGCAAACTAATCAGCAGAATTTTAGGCCTTCAACCAATATTGAACTTTTGTTCCTTTTTTCATGTTAGTGTCATTAATCTCATTTGAAGCTACTGCGATAATCTGGGATTTCAGACAGTTGTAATGATGTGTAAACGTGGCAACAATGTATTGCTTTTTCAACTGGAAGCAGCTGATTAGTAGGCTAGCAGCCATTGGCAATAAATCAATTAATTGCTTGATAAATTAAAAGGAGCTTAGTAATTACCACTTGCATGATTTCTCGTTTTTCTCTTTTCACCAAAAACTGATTGACTTCAGTCTGGTGTATTGGCCTCAACCAGCCCTTTAACCCTTTTTTTGAAGGATAATTTTGTTCACAGAGACTTAATTCATTTAGTAAATGTATCTTTGTTTTATTTTGTAATGTATTGCTGCATTACCATGCCATTATCACCATAATACTAGAAAATTATCTCAAAACAACAATATTATTGTTTACCTCTATAACTTCAGGGACAATTTACCGTCCAGCAAAATTTGTTATTGTGACATCATCTTTCTCTCTCTGCCCCGCTTTTTATCCATACGGCCAGACAGAGAGGAGAGTGAGCCGGATTAGCATATTGATAAGTCACAGAAAAATGGACAAATAGTTCTACTAATGATGAATGAACTTCAATTTCTTCGTTTCTCAGTAAAATATTTGGGGTCTTTACTGTACGTCTTTACGTACAGTAAAGACGTGAGGTATAAACAGGAAGTACAGCCGGCTCACCAAGCATATCCTAACTTCATCATAGGGTTCTTGGCCTTCCTCCTGGGGATATACTCCGGACCTTCCGGCTCTTCCTGCCCGAGTCTGTTTGCAACCTTGTCGGTCACATCGGAGCTCTGTGTCGGCTCGGTCCTGGAGCTGGACAGCCCGGCGGTGGGGGAGGCATGAAGCCGCAAACGGTGGCCCACTGTCGGGGTCAGACGACCGTCGTGCGCGAGGAGCCACCGGCAGGAAACTCCGTGAAAAGCTGGAAGACGAATCCAGTTTTTAACTTTGCGCTAAATCTATTATCACAGTTTCTTCAGCAAAAAATATATTTACAGCAGGAACAGGAATTAAATTAAGTTAAAAACAATGCAAATGGGGGTGCTGTGGTGGCGCAGGTGCAAAGCACAACCCACATATGGAGGCTTTAGTCCTCGTGCCGGTGGTCGCAGGTTCAATTCCGGCCTGGTGACATTTGCCGCATGTCTTCTCCCTCTCTCAATCCCTAATTTCCTGTCAAGCTACTTTCAAATAAAGGCCACTAGAGCCTCAAAAAATCTTAAAAAAAAACAATGCAAACAAGCTACGTACCTAATACAAGATAAATTATGTTACCCTGGTAACATCTAGTCCTAATACAAAAAAAAACTATATTGTCTGTCCTGAATGTACGCCAGTTAAGGATAAAAAGGTTTTACCTGTCAGAGATGCCCTGAGTGCCGTCAGACAGGAGGCAGACATGTTTGTTAAATAACAAAAAGAAAAAAAAAAACACGCATGCGCTTTTCTATCCAAACTGGGACTTACCCCACCTGGTGGAGAAATGTGGTATTTCGCTTTATGACCGTCATCCTAAAGTACAACCTTTATGGAGGAAAACCTTTTAAGAAATTCCATTCAAAAGTGAGAGGGATTAATTTTATGGATTTATCATACACAAAGTGATACTTTTAAGTAGTTACTGCAGTTGTGTTCGATAATTGTGGCTTACAGCTTATTCCTATATATATATATATATATATATATATA
>CAEGAE010030799.1:0-16343 GCA_903067095.1 Girardinus metallicus | reverse complement strand
GGTGGCGTTGTTGACATTTCCTGTTTGCCCTGTTTTGAGGGTTCAAATATTAAAACTCATACCCTTGTGATGCCACAATCGGTTTAATTAATATTCAACAAGCTGAATGGAGAATCCACATTGTGCCATCAAAGGGAATAACATGATAAAAAAAGTCAATTTTACAGAATATTGCCCTTTTAATCAGGCTAACACAGTAGTTTGAGTCCTTTTGTAAACCAAGGTGTGTTTTACTTTGAGTTGAATACACACCACTTTTATTATAAATTTATATTACATGTAAAGTTCAGCATGAACATATTACTGCTGGATCTTCTTCAGATCTACAACTATGTTCCCAAAACTCTGCTACTGCTCAACCAATAGAAACAGAGAAACACTGACCATCAGAGTAAGGCTGGAGAGGAGCTGTGCTTAAGAGGTAAAGGCATTGAAGAGAAGGCAGACAGCTCCATTTAAGGTCTCATTACTGGGAGAGTACCTGATATTCTCTCAGAGACGGTTGGAAATGGCTCCCAGCGTCTGTATGCTCACTGTTCACTGAAGCGCAGTAGCAAAGCCCACTGCAGGCAGTGGGATGGGGTGATGCAGATGAATGGCAGTAGTTTCCTTTCTCGTGTGCGTAATTATGCTGCCATATTGGTGAAGGAAGAGCCAAAGGGGCTAAAAAAACACTGCTGAGGCATTCTGTTTTCCTTCCTGTTTCACTACCCACCCCTGTTGAAAGATTAGAAGATTGAGTGGAGGTCTGGCACTGAGAGAAGGAAGACACCACAGATCAATATGAGAAAACCAGATTAATAGATTTTTAGTTGAAACACCGAAGCAGAAGCTCTGCTAATGACCCCAAGGGCTGTAACCCAAAGTGTTGTACATAAGAATGCACTCACAGCTGGTAGGTGACATGATCAAACCATAGCCCAGGTGTCTCCTCTCTTACTCTGCTCACGTTCTTCACAAACATTTCAAACGGCCATTAATCTTTATTCACAGTGATGACAACCCATTAACTTCCCCTCTATGACAGGAGGTACTTCTAACTGTCCTAAATACCTTTGTTGAGAAAGACAGTATAGTGTTTTTGTTGCATTAGCTGGAGCCACGCTGGGTGGCATAATTTATTGTTGAGCAATAAACAAAATCACAATAAGACTCAGCAGCCTTTCTTTCTTAATTTTTTCCTTTTAACTTTTGGCCCATAAGACACAAAGTTTGAATACCACTGTCCTGTGGCTTCATTACAGCTCTCAACTGTCTGGGTGGAGTTTAAATGTCCTCTTCATGCTGTAGGAGCATGTACCTTTACTAGCTGTTTGACTGTTGCTCTTTGTGTCAGCTGTGTGATACACACATGACCTGACCAGGGTATGCAGCCTCTCATCCACTGACAGCTGGCTTCAAGGTTAAGAGATTACAATATTAACAAATCTGACACTGAAATAAACCTGAAAGTAGACTCCAAAAGGTTGATCACGGTTAATAACCCATAGGTAGCTAAATGGACAGCAACAAAATGAAAGTTACTTTTAAATGGTGTAAAAAGCACTAATCCAAGGACGGACGAAAAGAAAAATATACATATATTCAAATTATGTATAAAAGCATAAAGTATTTATACACTTCCAAGTGTATAAATAATAATGTAGCATCTTCTTCGTGTAGCCCCTCAGTCTGAGTTGGAAAAGAATATTGAGCCTGTAGGACAAGAAAATCCTAAACGTCTTCCTATCTGACATGTTTTCACTCTTCTCCGCCGGTTCTGTTTTCAGGCCTAGACCAGCTTCCTGACCATCATTTTGTCATTATTATATATCTGACAAAATATTGAGTTCTAAGTATTACACATTACTGTGCACATGTTGCATTACAGGATGTTTTAAATTATATTTACCACCTAAAAGTAGTCGAATGCAGTAGCATGAAACGCAGTGATGTTCAAAATGTGATGACACAAATCTCAAGTGGTTTGAGCCCTAAAATAACTTTGGCTCAAATTAAGGAAGGAAATGCACTTGACATCAGTGACACTAATCACAGGAGAAAATTGTTTTATGCTTATTAGGTTAGTGTGTCATATTTTCTGCCAGTAAAGGTTTACTGTTTGGTTGTCATACCTGAACAGTGTGACATTTACTGTGCTATATATGCAGAGCCCAATCACTGCTTGCCAAGAAGCAGTCTCTTGAGTTTTATTAAATTGGCCCTGGGTAGCATGGCAGATTTATTCCTTCCCAGGCAGTGAAGGCTGTCACAGGTAGGATTATTTAGGTTAGCGTTGCAGCCTCCTTGCCCCTGACAGCTCTGGATGTGTGAAAAGCTCCATCCCTTAAGAGAAGAACTTGAGGAAATCGACTATCAAAATCAAGTTGCGCTTCACGAGGTGACAATTAACACTGGCAGTAACACAACCTTGACCTTTTTTTTGTTGACAACCTGTAATTTGGCCTGAAAGGTAATTGGGTGGATGATGGATGTCTTGCTCTTTTATTATGTTGAATTATCCAAAGCTCTGCTGTGACACCTTATGATAATGCACCATCAGACGTACTGTTTTACAGGCTAGATGCTAAATAATACAATGATGTACCTAGTACAGTAACTTTTCCACATTTTATCACAATACTGTCACAAAATTCAATGTATTTATTTGGATTTTAAACTTACACAAAGTAATGCACATTTAAGAGGGAGGAATACGATGAATATCTTTACAGTTCTTAAAACATCAAAAATGAAAACTGATGTGGGTTGGTACTCAGCTCCCTTTTCTCTGATGCTCCTAATTAAAATCCAACCAACTAGTTTCAGAAGTCAAAGTTCAAATAGGCATATTGATTATTATGGAGTGTATATAAATGCCTAGCCTGGCCATTGCATTCCTACATAATTCTGCTCGATTTTCATCTCCTTCAGTACTCCATCTGGGATTTCTTCCATTGAGCTGGATTTCTCCTGTTAAATTTCAAGCGGGTCGATCAGCAAACAGAAGGAGCAGTTCTGAACAATGACATGAATTCTCTGAGCTGCTTTACATGTTATAGTCTGCCTATGGTTGTAGTTTGGCAATGACAGAGGAGGGAGTGAACAAAGTCAATCAGTTAATTTGCTCAGCAAAATACTGAGCAAATAAAGTTGGAATGGAGGAATGTTTAAGACTAAATTGCTGCAGCTCTCATTTACAGCCACCTTGCTTGGCTCTGCACTTTCCTCTTTCCAGTGGAGGATGGTTGTTTACTCCTAACATAGTATCCAGTAAGCTTCATAGCATAGGACATTACATACATCACAGCCAAACGTTAATGATTGGATAAAATTTTAAACTTAAGTCCACAATTCCAGTAAGCAATCGTTTCTCAATAGTCGAGGGTCCAGGCCCTCTGCAAGAAGCAAAGCATAGAATAAAGGGCTGGTTTTCACCAGGATAGTAAATATCCAGTTTTAACAGGTTTTTGTTATTTTTTTTTTACTTCATAATCATTCAGTGTTATTTTAAAGTGCTGTGTTTCTCTATGAGCACGCATTTCAGTATTGAGCAACTTAGCATATTAGCAAAGCACTGAATCCAGCCTGGTGACTGATGGGTTTCATTTATCATGCTATCGTCAGGTGTGGCTCAGTGGTCCACCAGAGTAAAGGAATCCCACTTATAATAAAAGCTCTGCTTTCAATTTGTCATCTAGAGATGGCCTCAGCAGCCCACAAACTCAATAACAGATGACAGTGTCCAGTTTCCAGTAGTGTGGAAAATGAAAGGCTGCCAGTGGAAGTGAGAGAAATCTGCCTGTTGTCCCCTGAGTGTGCAAAGATGGGTGTGGTGTTGTCACAGATGCACCAGAGAGCTGCTGCTGAATTCACATCACGACAGGACCGTCTCTGGGTCTGCCTGTCTGTGTGTCTCCTCTTTGTCCGTCAGTCTCAGTCCGCTCTCTGGGACTGCAAGTCATGGCCTCCGCCCCAAGGTTGGACATAAGAAGACGGGAGTTGACAGACATGACCCTGATGCTCCGAGAGGGTCACATTTTATTAATTTATTTCTGCAGACTTTCTGAAATGTTCTGAGATTCATGGTCATGCCGCGGCATGTGATTGAGAGGGGGACACATCTTCGCTTCTTTGTGTAAATGAGGGGAATTTATTTGTCTCCAGGCTTCAGTCAGGTGTCATTTCAGAGATGGACAGCCAAGTGACCCCCTGTGCAAACTCTTCCAAGAAGAGGGAGAGGAATGTCAATGAAGGTCAAACAAGCTTGTATATCTTATCTGGAAGGGCTCAGACACATCTGGGGTTTTTTTCCACCAAAGAGCCCACAAACTCTTTGTCGTTCTGGCTTAAAGATTAAATGATTCACATGAGCAGGTGGGAGAGAAACAGATAAAACTTGAGCTTTATGTTTTGTCCATGAAGCTCAAGTTCTTTTTTTCCCAGAATTTTAACCTACACACAGACTGTTTTTATATTTCCACTGCACTACAGTCAGTCATTCACCTATTCACCCACACATTCACTTGCTGATTGTGTTGTACCGGCAATTGCCCTGGAGCGCCTGACAGAGGCGAGGCTGTCATCCAAGTGTAACGCGCATATAACCACTAATAGAAAGGAGAAACTAATAAATTTGGCAAATTTTCTACAAATTTCTACTGACACAAAGAAATTCCTGTTCTTACTGTACCATTACTACACACTATAATGAGTCATTGTTATGCAGAATTTTAAGGAAAGACATCAATTCAGTGCAACTTGGAAGAGGGCTGGAACACAACAAAATGTGGACAAAGTGAAGTAATGTAAAAGCTCTTATTGTTTCAATATTTCACCCACAACCTTTTTAGGGCAGTTTTGCCAGTCACAGCATCTGCTTTGATCCAGATAAAGTCATCCCTCTCATCAGCTCATGGGGCTTTTAAAACCACTACAGAAAAACAGACGTCTGGATGAGTCACTATTGCAAAATTACAGGCCAATCTTCACCCTTCCTTCCGTTGGCGAGGTTAATGAACAGGTAAATACAATCATGCTCAATCCCTTTGACACCTGTCAGCCTGGTTTCCATTCTCACCACAGTTCTGAGTCTGTCTTTGTCAGTGTTCATGGACATATACATGAACATAGAATGTGGAAGAACCAAAGTGCTGGTTCTGTTGGACTTTACACCAGCACTTAACACTGTTGACCATGACATTATTGAGGCAACTGGAGAGCTGGGTAGGACTCTCTGGAACAGTACTTGACTGGTTCAGATCTCACCTAGAGAACAGGCACATCTTTGCAGCAGGCAGCTTTCATCATGGTGGACAAAATCACACGAGGGACACCCCGATGTTCCATCTAGGGGACGCTTTTATGAAATACCCATGTGCTCCCACTAGCAAATAATACACAGCTCTACATCACGGTGTCACCAGGTAACTATGAACCTATTCAAGCTAATCAGCTGGAGAAAGCGATGCAATGACCACATTGTCAATCAGGATGTAAAAAATTAATTACAATATATAGAAAAATAAAAGTCTTGCAGTTAGAAGTAATTTTAAAATCCTAAAAGTCTATAAACTTCGTGGCAGCAAACATTAGGAAGAAGGCTCCTGGTTTCTTGAACATCCCGTTTCTGGTTTCTGGTTCCACATCAGCAGGCATCTCCAAAAAAGAAGAGGAGGGCACCAATACTCATGGATTGTCAGTGGGAAAACAGTTTTGGCTCCAGGATCGACTTGCAAGACGCTGCCCTTCCTCTAGTATAGGCCTTGTATGTCTTTGTTTCATTTTTTTGTCTGATGTTTTATCCAGTCCAATCCAACCATTGCCCTTTCTAAACAGAAACAATTGTTTCTCAGCAGCTGAGGATTTGTACGAAGTGAAAGCGTAGAATAAGAGTCTGGTTTTTTACCAGACTAGAAAACTTCAGAATTTGTAGAAAATTCAGTGTTTCAGTATTCTGGCATTTAGCATGTTTAGTGTTAAAAAATGGAGACCAGTGTATGTGAATAAATGTTTTCAAATATCACTACTCTGGCAATACTGTATAAAAGTATTATACATGTAAAAATCAAAACATCTTGGAGTTTCTTTTGAAATGTTTGTCAGTCTATTGGAATAATGTAGCGAAAATTTAAAGTTTTACAACAACAGCTAACAGTAATTTATTTTTGTTCAAACTTTGACACTTAGAATGCATATTAAAGATCATGATTGTGTAGAAGTGAGAACGATGTCTCTTTGGTCTATTTTCTCCTCCTACCTGCTAATGAATACCTCTGAAACAAGAAGCTGTAAGGAAATTACACATTAATTGTGTTTGCCTGGTTTATGATGACAATTAGATTGGTAAACATATTCTCCCACGACCCTTTCTACACAGAAACCCATCAGTGCTTGATGCTTTGACCTCTCCTCCTCCTCCACAGAATCACAAACAACCATAAAAGCCAATTCCCTGTTTGAAGCTTCCTCCCCAAAACAAACAGGTAAAGGTCAGACAGAACAGTTCAACAGACTGCAGTGTGGAAGTTTCAGCTCACAGATCTAATCAGAAATCTGCATCCAGAAATACATTTCAAAACTTGCTTAAATTAGTTTTTTGCATGCCTGTATGTCCAGATAATGAGGGCGCAAAGGAAACAGCTAATGTTGAGTAAATGACAATTGCAGTGAATAGAACAGGTACAAATTTAAAACAGGTTTTTAATTATCTTTAAAGCTTCTGTATTGAAAGTCTAAAGCTGAATGGTTAATCACAGAAGAACCACGTTTAGCTCAGTTGCTTTTTAGCAGTATTAAGCTGTATTTGAATGGTAGTGATTATGGGCATTAGAATCTGTGTTCAGGACTTTTGACTTCTGATTATCTCCAAGATCTGGGAGATCTTGGAACAAGCAGGTCGCACTCTGCTCCGCTGGGATAGGACTCTGGATTCTGATAAAAGCAGAGGGGCTGGGCATGAAAGCCTTTTGTAACAACGGAACAGTCTGAGACAAACACTGCTCCCCAGATGTTGAGTACACGTCTGTTCGATGCCGGCCGTTTGTTCTGCCAAGAGTGTTGGGATCGTATAATCGCTGTGTACATGCCATCTTACGTCAACGGAAACACGGCGCTTCCTTTCCTGCTACACACCATCAACGAATGGCAGTGGGCTCACCCCAACAGTGTCACATAATTCACATGGGGTAAACTTGAAGACTGTACTCCTAAAGTTCTACTAGCATGTGAGAAGTTCTACAAGGGGAGAGAACATTTTGGATCATGTTTACACCAACATCAAGCACATGTACAGAGCCACACCCTTCCCACTCAAACATCCCCACTTTTCTCCAGTCAGAAACCCTGGATGACCAGCCAGGTCCGCTCACTCCTCCGGCCTGCGACGCTGCCTACAGGTCTATCACCTGTAGGCAGGTGAGAGTACCAAGGAGAGCAAAGGAGTACCATAAGGTGCACATACACATGGGAAGAGTGGCGGGGCATACAAAAAGTCCTTTTGGTGAGTTTAAATGTCTGTGAGTAGTAACTTGTGGCCGGAATAGACTGGCAGTTTCCACATGGTGTATCCAGTCTGTGCAGAGGGAACACACATTCAACATCCTCAGATTCAAGTCAAATATGCCCCAGTTTATTTTCTATCAAAATACCCCAGACCTGCTGCATCAGCTCGCAGCTGACGCTCCAGCACAAAACATTAAGTGATTCTTTTCAAACTTCTATTTAGAAGCACCAACAGTCCAACAAAACTGTCCTGAAGTCCACCGGCCAAATATACAAATATACTACTATATATATTTTTTTGATATCTTTAAACTGAAAGAGAGAAAATAGTGGGTAACTGAGTAAGCACATATAAAGGTGTTATGTTTATAGGGAGCTGACTATCATTCGATGGGAGTCAGCTCTTAAGATGCATGTCTTCGTTTTCCATTGGTATCATAATCAGTGTGAGACGAAACAAAAACAGCAGGATCCAGTCACATGGTCAGGACGACCTTGCTTTATGGCTGAAGAGCTTCCCTCCTTCTCCAACCTGATTTACAACATTCATCTGTCAACCACAGGATAGGAAAGGGCCCGCTTAATCAAGCTCCATTACCTCTGCGCTCCTTTGAGACTGACAGAGATACAGTATGGCTCCATCACGGCAGTGCCAACACTGGATGGCTTCACTGTCAGGATGAAAACATTTATCATATTTAGTCACTTTTTCTCTAGCAAAACAAATAAACTCCCTTGCAAAAACAGACAAATATATTTTTTTAATGTATAGGATATTATCTATCTTTCACATGCAATATTAATTACTTAATGATGTTTGTTTTTACAATAAATATTAGCCAAAATATTGAAAACATCCAGTAAATTTAGAAAGTAATGAGCAAACTGATTCAGAAAAAAAGTTAACTGTGGAAAGTACATACCAGCTTTTACAATATTAGATGATTAACATTAGATTAATAAAAATATATATACTTCAAGAGTAATTTTGTAATTAATCAAATCACAGATTTGCCATACTACCATCTGATTGAAACAGCTTTCTGTAATCTGTAGTAGTTGGTATTAGAGCTAGTCTGCTTTTTCATTAAATTAGTGAGCACAAAGAAGTAGCTGTTAAGCTTTCATTAAACATATTAGTTCCTTTATTAGCTCTGAGTCAACATTCTTCATGCCAACCAAAAGGAAGTCAGATGACGTTCTCGCTCTACTTCAGTTTTAATCACCTTTCAGATTCTTCTTTCTGTGGTAGAAGTGGGAATTCTGGGAATTTACTAAAAACTGTCTGAGAATTATTTAATCTAACTTAGTACAATGATAATAAGCTTTCCACATACAGTCTAATAGAAATACCAACAGTTTGGTAATTCAAGAAGAAAGATGGATCAAGACACTGAACACACACAACATATTTTTGTTTTTGTGTGATGATTAAACCTCATCAGTTAGCTGATGACCCTCGTGCATTTGAATATTTCAGCTGCAATTATCATCAGCTCTATAAATCATTAGTTCCCACTATCTTCTCCAACAGATCAAAACATTTCCCACTGAGTTCAAGCAACATCAGAATGGAAGAGCATACAGCTCCATAAATATTACATTGTGCTGCAGGCTTACCTTGAAGCTGGA
The DNA here is from genome assembly GCA_903067095.1 of Girardinus metallicus. Taxonomy (NCBI): domain Eukaryota; kingdom Metazoa; phylum Chordata; class Actinopteri; order Cyprinodontiformes; family Poeciliidae; genus Girardinus; species Girardinus metallicus. Next base: position 7,229 of record CAEGAE010030799.1, on the reverse strand, counting down.
AAATACTGAGCAATAAGCTCTAATGATTGTCAACAGATGTTGGTGAATCATAAAATCAGCAGCTTCTTACTTTCAGGTGAATAGGACTTTTATTTACATATATCTATACATAGCTATCTATGAGGAATTTCATAACTTACATTTATGTACGCTTTTTAAAACCTTACTGTGCCCATAACATACCATGTTTTATGTAAAGAAATTGTAAAATATGAATTTCAGAAACTTATTTAACTTTAATTTACTAGTATGTGGTGTGTCTGAGCTCCTTCTAGAAATTAGAGTGAATCTGATTAATCTGAAATAAAATATTGCTGTTGTAGTAGGAGTGAGTGGACACTGGATGAAAAGGTTTCCATCATACGACTGGACTGGTCAGGATAACTGCAAAAAGCTCTCACAGAATCTATATGCATATATATTAAAAACACATCTAAGTTTAACAAAAGGGAGACTGCCAGACAGACTATTTCTAATCTTGTAACTACTACTAGTCTGAAGTGCCAGATGAAAGAGGCTGGTTCTGTTCTGGGGTCAACATGGAACCTCGGAAGATGATGGATCGATCAAAAAGGCATTTTATACAAAATCAAGAAAATTATGGACAACCTGGACTTGACTCTTCAAGAGTCTGTCATAGAAAAACAGTGTCTCTTCGGACAGATGAGGGAGGGTATGTCCAGAAATCCCATACTTTTATTGGTTTGGTTCACTTTCACACTTCACTTAAAAAAGCAGACCAGGGCAGTGTCGCATAGCTGGAGCAGTTGTTTCATTAAGCCGCTGTTACAGAAAGGTGTCCAGTATGAACAGCAGGGTTTAAGGTCGGCTTACTCTGTGTTTAAGTGGAGTAAATATGTCTTGTCTTAAGGTTCTTGTGTAAAACCAAACTGCTGAGCTAAACATGGAGCATACGTGCTCTGTGTTTTTGTGCTAGTTCAGTTCCTCAGTCGTGATTAAAGCCTCCATACACATGCTTTTAAAAGGTTTAGAGTTGCACTATATATTTTATATAGATTGTCTAGTTATGAAACCACAGACATGTGTATCAATTATTTTATTGCCATCAAAATTTCCTTCTTCAGGTCGCCTTTCGTTATAGAGAAGTATAGACGCTATAGAAAGACACTTTATAAGCAGAGGGACACTTCACTGGGTCATATGCTCCAAGAACTTCATGACAACTAGAAGAACTTCCTTGAGAGATTTGAGGAAAGCCTTTCCACAGGCGCAGGGAGACTCAGGCAGCGCCTGCATCTCATCTGGGTTCTTGCATTCTTTTTTTGTACTTCAATAAATACAGGATACCTTCCTACGAATCTGTAAAGTTCTTCAACCAAATTGAAAAATATGAAAAAAAAACATGAGATTTGGCACTTTCAACTACAACCAAGATGAAGCTACATTACCTAACAATGTACATAAAAAGCCCTGGGCTTGTCTGTGAGAATCTTTGACTGAAGGCCGTCTTGTGTTAAATATTTTAGATCATTTTCCCTCAGTACATCTTGAACCAGCTCTTTTTTTTCTTTTGCAACTTGTGACTGAAGGTTACCCACTTGAAAAACCTCCTCCGGTGATTTTTTTTTTCTTAAAACTGTTCCACTTCACCGTAGCACACATATAGGCCTCCGATGCCCTGCACATTTTGATCTCCTCTAATGCTGTTTTCCACCTGTTTGACCCTACTGTCCTCCAGGCTTTGCTGCTCATGTGCTGTTTTCTCATTGAAAAATAGATATCAGCTGAAATAAAGCATGCCATTAGAACATGGTAAATACGCAGTCATGAGTTATCCTCATAACATTTTTTTGAAAAGACATCCCCTCTTCATTTTTTGGAAACGAGAGCACTGGTTGGCCCGGTATTCGGTTAACGCACATTTCAGTAAATGCCTCATGTTTTGTATTGAGCTACAGGATATGGACTGGGTCAGTTGGGTGTTGAAGGTCCTTTAAATGCGTGTATGACCTCTCTGACTTGTTGCTTAGTGTCTTCCTTCATTTCTGTCTCTGACTCTTGTCTTCTGTCTCTTTGTTCAGTATTGTTGACTGTATCTCCATATCTCGTTATAAAATGTTAGAAAATGAAAAAAAAATGGTTTCTATTGCAAAAACTATAGAATATAAACTATTATAGAGCATTAGCATTGGAACATGATTTTTCTTCTTTTTATGGACAGCAATGCCGAGATGAAGCAACACAACTCAGCCAGTGATGGTGAAATATCAGTTCCCCGACTCTCCTCATCAGAGCTCATAATTCTGAAAATAATGACCAGAGTAACTTTATCAACACAAATTCTTGCAATACACCAAACCTTTCAGTTATTTTAAGTTGATTCATTTGAGACTGAACTGAACATGCATCAGGGTGATGACTTTGTGTTTCCTGCCTCAGAATGTTATGCTCATACTCTAAGCTTCTTTTCCATCAGTTATTCACCATGCAGCAAGTTAAGCAACAAAAGGTCTGCTGAGATGTCTGAGGCTGCTGGGACAAAAGTAAATGAGATTCATTAATACTGTAAATCTTGGAGTAGATTAGAGAGGATGAGCAATTCAGCACTGGTGGGTCATTCCTTAAACCCCCTGCAGATCAGGATCAACACACAAAATGGTGTCAATGCTGCTAATTGGCCCCGAGTCTCTGTCCCACTGAGCAGCTCTCAGCACTGTCTGACAAATCAGCACATACTGTTAATCACTGCCACTGCACATCCCATAAGCAGACAACTACTACAGTTGCTAAGTGGATTTTACTTTCCCTCAATTTCTTCATTTTGAATCTGAAACCCTCCTTGGCATAACACACACAAATACACACACCAGGCTTTGGATGTTTGGAATCTTTTGTCAACATCTGTCACGGCACACATGACGATTAAAAAAAATAAAATCAGAAATATAAGTGTGTGGTTTACTTTGGTTGCTCATTTGTTCTCTGAAACACCTGGGACATCAGGCCAAGACACACAACATTTGAATGTTGGGGTTGGAGTGGTTCCAACTTCCTTCCAAACAGACCAGATTACTCTTAAAGCTGCAGTATGTAACTTTTATTTTTATTATTATTTTATTTTTTTACATATTTGTTGAAATTGTCACTATGACAGTATGAGACAGATAATCTGTGAAAAAAAATCTAGATTTTCTGCCTCCTCCCAGCGTTATGTAGAAATATCCAATCAGAGTCAAGAGGAGACTATTAGTGCTGTTAATCACAAGTTATGATCGGGAGAAGATTGGGAAGATCGGGTTACAGAAATCAAAGATTTACGTAATTATCTTGCTGTGTGGACCTGAGCTATTAGTTAACATTTGTGCAGTAAAATTATGGAAGAATTGGACCAACTGCAACTCCATTAATTCCTCCTTCGCCCTGACTCACACACACACACACCCCCACACACACCCACTCACACACCCACACGCAAGTCCTCCTAATAGCACCTTGTCATAACACACATACACCAGGTTTAGCTCCATTCAGGCATGACATGCTTCCTAATTTTCTTATGCCAGTAGACCATGTCAGTTTCATGTGTTCATTTCACCCCTGATGAAACATCACCATCAGCAATCTGACTACAGTGAACCTGGTAACAGATATAAATTCCTTACAACATATCACAGTTCTGAACTTCTGGAACCGCGTTAACAGAGAGGGATGTAGAGAATTAGAAGGTTAATCAGGCCTTTAACTTCTTCAGATAAAGGAGAGCTGTCAGATTTCCCTGTTACATTATTTGACCTACAGTAGCAATAATATATTGATGCAGTGCTCATTCATTTTTCACAATGTGATACTTGGGATTATCTTGTTTTATGTTCATTTTGCCTTATGTTACATTATCTTACATAATGTACCACAATGTTATGTCCATTATGTTACATGTTTTATTTGCAAGTATGTGAATAAAACATGTACAATTACAACTCCAACAAAGACAGCCTTTTACAGACCTGTTGTGTTTTTAGTATATCTTCTACTTTCTCTTTGATACATCTAGCAACATCCCAGCTTGTTAGGTTGTTTTGTAGTTTGATTTGAAACAAGTTTTATTGTTATTTTGTGTCAGTTTCGTATTTTGATTTGATCTGTCTTATTCCTGTTTTCCTTTAGTTCAATTCTTAGTTTATTTCTTGTTTAGTTATTCTTTGTTACTCTAGTTCTATTTTTTTTTCAGTTTAGTATAATTTTAGTGTTAAGATTTATTTCTGTTCTCCTGTGTACTCTCCCTTGCATCTGTGCCACTTTCTCTCTTCCTCTCCTCAGTCTGCCTCCTGCTCCAAACACTCACACCTGAAACCAGTTAAGCTCATCAGCCCAGGTCTTTTGTTCAGCATTTCTACCTCCGCAGTATTTCAACCTCTCATTCTCAGTCACTCCTCGCTGAATCCTCTCACCACTTCCTTGTGCTACTCTGTGTCTCCGTCATGCCTCCCTGCTGGTTTCTTTTACTTGGATTCTTGATTTGTGTTTCTGCCCTGGCTTCTTGTGATTTTGTAAGTTTGTTGCTGTTCAGCATTTTCATTAAATTCCTTTTTCACCAGTGACGCCAGCTCTCCACTGTTCTGCATTTGAAGGTCCTTTAAATTTCACAAGCAACCGACAACACTTAATGACAAATATATCAAAAAACAAAAAGCATCTAGTTATGAAATGAAACACTTCCAACATAGTACAATTATGCTGATTGTAATATTTAGTGAAAAAATAACTGCTAGATCAAAAGTCGTTTGAGGATAGCAACATGCACATTTAGGACAGGGTGGTTTGAGTGAGAAAGAAGTGAAATAAATAATCTATGTTCAACATAACAGATCAAAACTAAACAGAGGTGGCTTTGATCTTTCCACCTTTCTAACACCAGACCTGACTTATCTTTCCAGGTGTTTTTTTTAAGTAATTCACACAGGGGGACAAGCAACCAAACCACCTCACATTAGAGACATGTTTGGATCAACAAGAGTTAAATAGAAAGTAGAATCAGTCACTTATGTGTCCTAGTCGACTTTACTCATTAATTATTTATTATTTTTAGTTGGCACTATTAGTGTTGCTCTGACTAGAATTTATAAGCCTGTTACTTCTACTCATGTTAAGAGCTGAAGAAGCCTTTTGCATGAGAGGTTAAACATCTTCAAGAAACGAGAAGCAAACAACATGCTAGCTACTATCAGAAAATGTGCAATTATTGTAATTTGACAAGGTGAGTTTTGTTGCTGGAGTTTTAATTTGTATTTGTGATTGAGCAGTGGACTGAACCTTGGGAGTAATAAAATGACTCAAGTAAAAAATACAGCTTAGTAAAAATACTCCAAACAGTACTTTTCCTTCCAAAAAGTTACTAAAGTAGATATGAGTAGATGTGACTAGTTACTCCCCGTTTCTGTATATGGTTACCTGCAGGGTACCTAATGAGTAAATGTTGGGCCCTTGCCTGGTTTTAACTGTGTACTTGCATGGCTATGGATAATCACTGGGTACTTACCAGTTTTTGACAGCTATGCAAAGAATTTCTCCTGATTTTAGGTTTACTTGGAGAAAGAGCAATGACAAACGTCCAATTAGGTAATTAGGTTATTCAAACTAATTATAGGGCAATGCATCCTTTTATTTCAACGTGTTATCAAATATGAGGCAATGTGTAAATGTTTTCCATCCTAGCCACTTAAAAATCAGCTCAGTTCTGTTTATATTTTGCGCCAACTACTGGCCAGCGAATAGTGTTATCAAGCAACAGAAAATGCATTATGCATGGTGTGAATGGAAGAAAGAAGCTGCTGCAATATTCCAACAGCTGAATGAATCATCTGATTCAGTCCCATCCATTTGTCTGTGTCAGAGTTTATGAGATGCTCCCAAATACTTTGCCTACCCCCTAACTTCCCTGTCTCCCATCCTTGAAAGGAGGATCAATCAAATTTTCTCATGCATTTAAGTGCTGAAATAAAGAGACAATAAAGTGGAATGAAAGGAAGAACGATTGATAGCATTTAGAAGATTTGGGACAGGTTGAGAGAAATTTTAGGCTGCAGTTATTTTTCTTTAGGTTGAAGAGCCCAAATTCAGCCCATGCTGCTGATTGGGGGTGTGCATATAGGTTGAATGGAAGAGATGAAATCATGTATTCCAGTCATTGGAAGAAGCTGTTTTCTCTGGTGTGATGGATGATTGACTGTCGTCATTTCTAAGAGTTAGAAAGACAGTCTGTATTGAAATCAAATGGATTTGTTTGTTACTTCATGATTTCAAAATGAGACAAAAACCCATTAAACAGAATATAGATACTCAAGCATCTTATTCAAATCTGCTTTAGGTGGGGAAAACAACAATTGCTGTAATGTATTAATAAAGCAAAAATGTGAAGCTTTTCTGAAACATGTTCTTACTCTGTTAGCAGCATAAATGCCATGCTGCCACTTTAGTACTTCTCTACCTGTCCGCTGCTGATGACTGTCACCAGGTAAGTGTGGCCGTTTTATTACAGTAGTTTGCCCTAAGAGTAGCTGCTAACATAAACTGGTCTGTTAAAGTGTAACTCACAACACTCTGAAGGCAAAACCCCATCCTGGGAAATTCTGGAAAATTCCAGCAAAGTTGGCAGAGCCAAGAGAAACAGCCCAGCGTGGGGATGATGTGATCAGGACGAAAAAACAACTGTTGTCAACTTATCTACTTTGTTGCTAAATTTATTGATTTTTCAGACTCCTCTAGTTACTTTTTTTTTCAAAACAACAATTACAGATAAATCTAGCGACTCGATATTAGAGACTTTTACAACGCTCTGCTACAGCCTGTCTGTTCTGAACGAGAGCAGCCATTAACCGCCATTAGCTTCACCTGCTTCCTCAGCACTCCAGCCAGTCTCACACAGTTGTCCATTCAACACCTTGCCTTCATCAATCGTCAGAGCAGAGGAGACCCATTACGCTCTGCCCACATTGCAAATAAATCAGACATTTGTAAAGCTGAGTAATGCTACTCAACAAAGTTCGCCAGTCACCACGGCAACGCTCGCAACAACTCCGCGTTCACTATCTCCTTCATATTTCGTCTAAATGAATACTAATTTATTTAACATGATTCAATGTGTGGGCTGCACAGTGGCGCAGTTGGTAGAGCTGTTGCCTTGCAGCAAGAAGGTTCTGGGTTCGATTCCCGGCCCGGGGTCTTTCTGCATGGAGTTTGCATGTTCTCCCTGTGCATGCTGGGTTCTCTCC
>CAEGAE010030797.1:0-15023 GCA_903067095.1 Girardinus metallicus | reverse complement strand
AAAGTCTCAATATTTGGCTGATCAGTGGTTAGAGAGAGCACTTTGCGAGTTAAATCAGAAACAGTGTCACCAGGAAAAGAAATCACTCTTGTTTTTTTTGGGATTGCAAACGTGGCTGATTCCATTTATAGCCTCATCTCCAACAACAAGCACTTTTGGCATACCTTTTGTTTTCCTGGTGGTCGCTTTGTCCTTTGGAGCTTTGGGGGGTGGATGTGTTGGCCTTGCCTCATTGTTGATGTTTGAAGCCGAGGTTTCATTCAGAGGCTGAGGCTGAAGTGCAGAAAATCTGTTTTTCAGTGGGATTCCCATGGAGTCGGAATGTTTTGGGGCTTGGGCTGGTCGCTTTGTCCTTGGGAGAGGGGTCGGCGGAGTCGTTCTGGTTCCAGTTGCTTGTTTATTATTCTTTGGTGGAGCAGGTGTTGAAGTTGAAGGTGGGTTTCGGCTCAGAGCCAGCCATGCTGATTCGTCCAGGTGAGGGGTTCTCCCCGTTAGTCGTCTCATGGGATCTGCAGTGAGAGACTTTTGTTTCGGCTTGGCACCCTGAAAAATCCAGGGTGAGCTGCTTGGTGCGGGGGGTACGACCTCTCTGTTGATTTGAGGAAGAGTTGTTTCATTTCCTCGGGTAGCGTTGATCTCAAAGTTCACCTCCAGCCGTTGAATCTTGAATTCTAAAAACTGAAGTCGTTCCATAATACTGCTAATGTCCCTGGGGTCGGATGGGGGCATTTTGCCCAGTACAAGCGTCCTGCTGGTGCCGGGAGGAGGCCCCAGTGGTGGGATGTCTGTGGCACCGACACACAGCAAGGGGACCCCTCCGACCTGCGCAACACGGAGGAGGGTGGCACAGTGATCGGAGGGCAGGGCCCATATAGGTAATCCGGGGCCGAGTTGTAGATTGCCACTGTGGGGCTGCCGTGACGGAACTGCTGGCGCTGCTGCCAGTCATACAGCTGCAGCATGGTATTGGACCCCAGACCCCTTTGGTCTGGGATGAGGCCGAAATGAATCAGGCGGTCGTGGGCGTACTTGTACTTACTGAGTCAATCTGACGGAGGGCTGTGGTGTGGAGTTTTTGGCAAAGTCTGAGAGGCATCTATTGAGGTGTAGGCAGCGAGAACCTCTTTTATCCTGATTCAACTTGGAGGTGAAGAAAAGTGAGGTAAAAATAAAAGTAAGAAAATCCCACAGTCCTTAGGTTTGCAGTAATCCAGTGTGATGTCGATAATGTAAATATAACTATAAAAACTGTGTCTTTAAAAATGACTCACAGGCAAAGTTATCAGTAAGGATAGGAGAGAGCAGGATAAGCTGTTCCTCCTTCAGCAGTCAAAGGATCTAGCCAATGAAAATACTTTCGATAATCCTAGCTGAATTAAAACAGGAAATGTTTGATCTGTTTTGATATCAGTCATTGAGAAAAAAGTTATCTTATTATACTATGTAAAAAGATGTAAATAACTGAATGTAACTACATGCAGAAATGTTTGAATAACCAAATTACTGAGAATGCTCTCACAAATAGAGTAATTTACATTATGTAGCTGTAACAACGCCCGTCACCTCTTCCTGGCTTTCCACTTTTCCTTCCCTCTGCTTCTTCCTCTCCTGTACTCTGGTGGTTGCTGATAACACTCCCGTGCTAACTTGTTGATTATCTGCCTGGCTGAGGACACACTTCCCAGGCTTATTTGTTTCAGTTTAATATGTTTTTATTTTTTGGCCATCAAGGTGTGGGTTCTGTTATATTGTCATTTGACTAACCAAATGACGATATATAATAATGAACAGAAATGTAAACCCTAAATATACTTGGTAAAAATATGCAACATTTTTACCACAAGGCTCAGTGATCAGAAATTTACCTTAACAAGGGACAACATTTGATATGTACAGGGGTGTAAAAAAGTGCTTGCCCCTTCCTGATTCCCTAATTTATTTTTTTGTATGTTCTTCACACGTCAGTTGTTGGAATTATTGTGTGTTATCATTCTTACATTGGTAATATTACTATTCTTACATTAGTAGTCTTATATTAATATAGATCATTGTGATTTCCATTTAGGAGTGTTGGCCTTTTACTGTGTGTGTTAAAACTTTTGACTGCTGTGTTAAAAACTTTTAACCCACTTTGACTAAATGTTTCTGCAGCACAATAACTGATTGTTCCCTCTGCCCTTGAGAGAAATCGCTCTCAGAGGAAAGGACTAGATGACCTGTGTGTAGATAAACTTGTCTTTTCTTTCTATCTCTCTCTCTTGTTTAATAAAAGACGAGCTCTAACCGAAAGACGTCAGACGCTCAGTGAACGGCTTGGAGGAGCAGTTTGCTGAGTCTTCTCCTTTCATGAAAGCTTGGTTGAAAACTGATACGTTGTCTGTGGTTCTTTTATGTAGCTTTAGAAAATACCTATCATCAGTGTTTCACAATGTCAGATGAGTGTAAATATTAGTCAAAAACAACACAAGGAATCAAAATATGCTGTTTTTAAATGCATTTTTTTGATAAAGGCAAAAAAAATAAATAAATCCAAACTTACATGACCCTGTGTGAAAAAGTGATTGGCCTGTAAACCTAATAACTGGTTGGGCCACCATCAGCAGCACATTTTGTGATAACTTGCAGTGAGACTTTTCCAGCCATGGAGGAATTCAGGCCACTCATCTCTTCAAAATTGTTCTAATTCAGTTACATTGGAGGATTTTCCAGCACAAACTGACTTTTTACAGTCACACTACAGCCTAGTCAGGGCTTTGACTAGGCTACTCCAAAGTCTTTATTTTGTTTTTGTTCATCCAATCAGACATGGGCTTGCTGGTGTGTCTTGGATCACTGTACTGCGGAAGGGCCCAAATATGTTTCAGTTTGAGGTCACCAACAGATAGCTGGACATTCATTGATATAAAGTTGTTTTTCTGAGATGTGGTGTCCCGTTACGTCAGAAGTAACAGGACACACACTTTCCAAAGAGTCCACAGAATGCCTTCCTAAAAGTCTTGGGGATCATCAAGATGTGTTCCGGGAAAACTGAGATTAGCCTTATTGTTCATTTTTCTCAGCAATGGTTTTTGTCTTGGAACTCTGGCATTCAGCCATCCCTGCCCCCCTGCCCCTGGTCTCCTTCTTCTGATGGAGGCATCAGAAGAAAGACCTTCAGTTAAGGTCAGAGGGGTTATCACTTTTCACACAGGATTGTGTAGGTTTAGATTTTTTTTCTCCCATAATACAAAACATCTTTAAAAAAATGCTTTTTGTGTTTACCTGTGTTGCCTTTGGGTAATGATTTGGTTTAATGTTGAAACACTTAAGTGACAAACAAGCAAACAATTTTTCACATCACATCAAGAAGATTCGATTCTTGATTCTTTAGCTCAATTTTGTCTGACCTCTGCCAGGAATCTTGGTTTTATCTTTGATAGCTGCTTAAAATTTGACAAACAAGTTAGTTCTTCTTTTTCTCACTTACAGATTATAGCAAAAGTGAAATCTTATTTTTGTTTTAAGGATTTTGCAGGAATTATTCATGCCTTTATTACATCTCAATTGGATTATTGTAATTCGTTATATAAAGGCATGGATAAAACCCAGATGCAGCGTCTTCAATTGATCCAACATGCAGCAGCTCGGCTTCTTACAGGCACCTGGAAGCTTGACCGTATGAGGCCTGTATTGGCCTCCTTACACTCGCTGCCTGTTTCTTATTGAATAGATTTTAAGATTCTTTATAAAGTTTTAAATGGGTTAGCTCCTCTTTATCTTCGGGAGTTTTTGAAATTTCATTCTGTGTCAAGAACTTTACGATCAAATACTCAGCTGCTACTGAAAGTCCCTTGGACTCGATTTAAGAGGAAATGAGATCGGGCTTTCCCTGTTGTTGCTCCTAATCTATACAATAATCTACCTTTCCAGATTAGATCTGCCCACAGCCTGGATCATTTTAAATTGCTTCTTAAAACTAATTTTTATTCCTTGGCATTCAATTGAGGCCTGATACCATAGCTCTACTTAGATTTTTTTTTAACTTATTATTACTCTTATTACTTATATTATTGTAACAATATATCTGGATTTTTTTCTTTTCTTGTAATATTTCTTTTTCTTTTCATCAATTTATTTTATCGTTTTTGTACAGCACTTTGGTGCAGTTTTAAACTTGTTTTTAAAATGATATATAAATAAATTTGACTTTGACATTGACATCACTGTGCATATTTAAACATTGCCGTCAAGTTGAAAGTTATTATTCAGAATAGTAAAAAGTTTTCTTAGAAAACCCAGAGAATTTTATTTAGTCACTGATTTTGCAACAATCCCTGCTCCTGAACAAGCATTTGGAGGCAGTGGACAATAGTTTTCTGATAATACCATATAATAAGCCTGCATGTGACATTAGAAAGAAAAACGGCCATGTGAGAGTCCATCTGCCACGACCAGCTGCAGTTTTGTTTTTGAGAAGACAGACCATACCAACCAAAATACAGAACCTCTGGTCCAAAGGTTTCTCTGTTTAAAATAAAAAGCAAAGAGTTAATAACTGGCGGTGTCCCATCCATGGGACAAATCTAGTTTGTCTGAATTATCTGCCTTTTTCTCCTCTTTAAACTCTGCTGGTGTCCACTATGACGCTTTTATTGGGCAGCCTAGAGACCCCACTTTTGATTGACACTGCATTTGACCAGTAATGCAATGAAATGGCTTTTCCCAAGCCAATAATATCCAGAGACCAACTTGAGCTCATTTTGACATGCATGTATTCTTTCTGGAATATTACTTGATAAATAAAACTGCAAAGTAAAAGTCAGGATAAAGCTGAGGTTGGTTATGAAGCCGGATTGTGGGACATGGGCTGTTTTCTGAGCAACATCCTCTTTTACTCATCTTCTTTGTATTATTTTTTTTTTTGCACCAGGTGATGGTGGTTGTTAAGCGTCAACTCGGAGACTAAATCTAAAGTCACCAATGTGTAACCAACACGTGTCCTGTCATAAGGATATAAGGCATTTTGGTGTTTGTTTTGACATGAATTCACCAGCTGCATGCGTAACGTGTGCATTTATGCTGCGTCAAAGTCAGGCTCTGTGCGCCCTCATGCGTAACGGTGTTTACAGTACTTTTTCTCACCAACGGAGAGCCACGAAGAAATATGTTGTCAGAATGTGTCAAAACTGGATGTATTTCTTCAGCAGAACTTCACAACTCACATGAGTGGATAATTATAGCCATAAGAGTCACCAAATCATATCAAATGCTTTGTCCACTTAGTCAGAAAAACACCTCCCATTAACTTGAGCCACAGTTTATGTGGCATTTATTAAAAACTCTGCAGACATGAAATGGAAGAGCTATTACAGTCACATTAGCAGAAATAAATTAAATCTCCTGTTTGTTGTGCGTCTCTGCGCGCAGTGCAGCGGATTTAACTCATCATGTAGGGCCGGTCCAAGGCTGTATGAAGCCTTGAATAGAATATGACTGAAGAGCCCCTCTTGCTGCTAAAAGCATCAGGACCTCTAACAGCTTCTGTGCTACATTTAGTGAAATCTGGGAGAGGGGGAGTAATTTAATTGGCCAACCTAAAAAGCAATAAGTTATAGTTACAGTTTACTAATTTATATTTGTGAACAAACAGTGCTTAAACTCAAAGATTAAACTCACAGCATCAGATTGTTCTTGTGGTAACAATTGTTGTTTTCAAGACTATTTGTGGGTTTAGATAGCATTTCACTGGTGATGTTTTCCCGCCTCGGTTCCCAGACCACCGGGCTTAGCAAGTTTTCTGGGGGAAACCTTGGAGACCCCCAGTAAGTCTCCTTGTGCCCTCCTAGTCCCTGAGCCACCAGAGCTACCGCCTAGCCTCCCCTGAGCCTAGCTTCCCGGAACTCCAGCACATACATGTTCCATTGCTTCCTCGTGGCCCCAGCTGGCCTCAGGGCCGACCACCTCCGCCTCTTCGTGGGTCCATGTGGAGTCCACGCAGTTCACCACAGCTTCCTCATGGGTCTGCTTCCTGTCCATTGCTGGCCTTCGGACCTGCCGCCTGCGTTGTTGTTGGCTTCGCGACAGTTCATAGCAGGCCCCGCCCTGTCCGTGTTGTTTTGTTTTGGACTGAGTTTATTTGGATTAGTTTTCCTTGGACTCATTTTAGTACAGATTTCAGTACAGCACATTTTTAACTTAAGAGTTCTTATTTCAGTTTATTTTAATTTGCCAATAAAATATTTAAAATTATGAAGCTTTCCTGTGACCAATATACTTGTGAAATTCATCTATGTTAAACCGTCCCTACAGTGTGGAGCACTTGGTACACGGTCTTGTTGCTTCAAAAGGAGAGACAATAACCTGGAAGGTGCTGCTTATTTTCTGCTAAAACTGTGGCAGCCTTAGCCATGTGATTATGACCAGCCTATCACACCAGGTCAGCTACCTCTATAGGGTTCATCTGCACTACCCCACTCTCAGTTACCCTGCTAGTACATGCCCCACAGACTCATTTGCCAAGTTGAAGGCCAAAAATGCATGTAAACCTGGGTGCTTGCACTGTCTACAGTATGCATCAATGTAAGGTTAGAAATGAACATGCCATGTATTGCTGGATTTTAGATACGAGACCCGGATGACACGCCAAATTCAGATGGGGGTCCAGAAGTGGAATTCTCCAGTTCAAAACAGCAAAATGAATCACAGCGAGAACGCTAATGCCCTAAATAACCTGGCACAGACAAGGTATCTCTAAAAAATACACGTATATTTAGGATATGATCCATATTGTCTCTGTGAAAAAGACTTGTTATATAATCTTGAGGATTTACTCGGCGTTGAGGCGATCGACATAATTAGTGCTGCAGACCTACAGGGTCAAACATGGCCTGTCAATACCATGTATGACTGTATCTGTTGATTACATCAAACAGTGTACCTATCATACATGTTCAGTTACATAAACATTAATCATCCTGGCACTTATTATAAGCTTTTATAATACCTTATAATAAGGTATTATAATAATGCCTTATAATAGGTATAACAATTATATAACAAACTACATTTGAAGGTGGTTTAACTTAAAAATGAAACCTGCAGCCTTTAAAATACAAATAAAATATACTGGAAATGTAGTTTTGTTATAAGTCAAATTAGAGTTCATCGACTCAGTTTAACAACAAGTGAATACAAATAAATTGGGACTGTCCTAGATGACAAACTGAACTTTGAAACCAATTGCAACTAGGGCTGTTGTAAATGAATACTTTAGTAATCGAGTAATCTATTGATTATTCTTACGGTTAATCAAGCAATCAGCTAAAAAAAATAGATAAAATAAAATATTGGTAAATCTAACATAACAGCAGTATTACTATCAGATACCAACATCAGTTCATATTTTAACTTCCCTAACAGTTACTTTTTTGTAGTTTAGAAAATTAATCTGTAACAATAATAGGTTACTTTCTAAGTTAAGCTGAAGAAAAGTTATACAAAGATCTGAAATTATATTTAATTTATTAATAAAGAGGCAGGCTCACAAATACGCTTATAAAAAAATGTCTATATTCCAGCTTTTAGTTTATGTATTCAGTGAGTTTAATACATGAACTCTGACCTTGCCCCATACCTGTCATGCTTTGCGTTTGAGAATATGGGAAATGTCGCCTGGATTGGGGGGCTTGGAGTGGTGGTGGGGGGAGGGGGGGGCAGGGGAACGAACAAACATAAGATGGGGAAAGAGAGGAGGAAATAGACCAGGGGATAGACGAACGTAAGTACGGGGAAGAAAGACGAATGAACGAACCTAATGTTGGGGGGTGAGACACGACCGGTAGACCAGGGGACGTACGTAAGAACGGGGGGAGCAACACGGGATATTTACGGCACCTTCGTTCGTCACACTCAGAAACTCATCTACCAGCCATGTACCGCCATGATGCGCTCCGTCACCTGTTCAGACCTGGATGATATGAAATTTATTCTGCGGTTTGTCCGTAAAGCTACACTTACACTGTAACCATCAACTACTCAGGCGCCCACTGTGTTCAGTCTATCCGCTCACCTGTATAAATACTCCTGCAACATTCTTCCCGCTGTTCGCTCTGAACCAGCAGCTCCCAGAGGAGAAAGGTTGCCATACTCCAGGCATCGCGCCTGTCATTTTAAGGATGCTTATTGGTCCCCCAAAACGATGAAAACCCAGACATTATCATAAATCAATAGAATCCCTACGGGCCGAACTTGAACATTGGAGATTATGCCGCTAACACTTAGCTTTCGTCAACAACTCAGAGGCGGAAGTGAGAGCTATGCGCAACACAAAAAATTTCGCGGCCCAAACACAGTGTGCTAAATAATAAAACTAATTAACGAAGCTTCGAGGCAGGTAAATTTTCCTCGAGGAATTTTAATAATCGAGGTACTTGAATCATTTGAGGAATCATTTCAGCCCTAATTGCAACACATCACGAACGGGACCGTCAGCGCCTTTTCTATTTAGGGAAACTCTGCCCTTTTAATATTGAACCAGGAATGTCTGAGTTTTCCCATGCTTTCATAATAATAGCTAATGCTATTATTATTTTAATTAACCATCATTTTATTATTTCTGTTGTGCAGGACCGGGAACCAGTGACTCCAGTGCGTCACAACGTGAGCCATCCCGTTCTTCCACACAGACTCTAGGACCTGTCATGGAGAGTGGCTCATGGGATCCCGGTCAGAGCTGTTATGCACTCCCGCAGCATGTCGTCCATCTACCCCCGACCCGGTTGTGGCACGCCGGAGTCGGTGAGGCACCTGCTGTGGGAGTGCAGCGCTGCTGTGGACCTGTGTGCAAAGGCCGGATCTTTGCAATTTGCATACAGGTCCTCGATCTGCAGCTAGTGCTGTACAGGGTGAGCCACCGGAAAATGACGACAGAAGACTTCAAAGAGATGTGGCTCACCGTGGCCACCATCAAAGACACCATATGGACCTCCAGAAACTTGCTGGTAAGCAGGCGCAGGCAGATGCCCCCAGTGGCTGTGATCCGAATGGCAGCAGCAAGAAGAGAAACATCCAGAGCTACAGGTGGCACCAAGGACACAGCCACAAAGAAGAATCGCCTGCGCCTCCTTTGATGAAAAAGCGGGCGCTCCATGGACGGAGGTCCCAGCAGTGGCGGCCTGGCTCTCCGGGTGAGGCTGGGGGGAAGCAGCTGCAGGGCAGAGATCTCCTCTGAGCACCAGCACTGCTTGGAAGAACGGGACAGCTCCAAACTTTGTAAGGAGTCACCCGGTCCTGCTCAACTTTTAATATATAGAGTTTGTTTTTAATATCCTTGCTCTTATCTTCTTTTAGTTTAATTTAAACAATGAATTGAAAATTAAAAATGTAAAAATTTCTGTATAACTGTAAAATACCATGTTTTAAAATGTCCCAAGTAACATTTCGAAAGAAGAAAAAAAATGGCCACTGCAGTGTATGCAGAGCATAGCAAGAACAAAGGACTGCTCTCAGTGAGGCTACTCCAGTCCTACCTTTTTAGTAAGGAGCTGTTCAGAAGAATCAGTATTGTTTGTGAATGTCACATTACTATATTACAGACTTTGGTCACAACGTTGTCCCGTCCCAGTCAACACCTCCGCACAATAATTCAGCGCAGTGAGTAACAACGTTTTTTCATCACTTTGTGTTTTTCTTCACTAAATAATTAGTGGATGCATTTATTTGATGTGAATTTCAGATTTTGGTTACCAAGTAAGAATGAGAGACTTTGTTGTTTTACTTTTAGCACATTTTTGATGCAGCAAAGCTGAATTTGTGAATTTGGCTTCCCACCACAGCTTCCAATGCCCGAAGTGGCTGAAAGGCCACTCTACTTGGTTTAGCACTATCTTGAGCATTTTTAATTTGTTCTACTTTAAAAACTGCAAGCAAAGACATTTCAAACTTGCACTCGATTATTCTAAACTAAACTAGTAGCAGAATATATAAACAAATGTGTAATTTTTGAAACCTTTACTTGAGTCATGAAACTTCATGAAAGGCCCATATTAGTACTTTTTATGCATCTGGAGCCCATTTGAAACACTCCAGCTCCAAAACTACAGGAACTGTACAAAATAAACATGGATTCTTTAGTACTATTAGCTGAATAATTACAACACAGTTTGGGATTGGGGAATCTGATTCACGAAACTTGAATAACGGACCAAATTTGTTCTTTCTTCTTCTTCTTCTTCTTCCAGACCAAAAAAGTTTAACATCATCTTCATTATCACCTACATTGAGAGTAGTAATCTAATTTTGAAAAAGAAGGAACAAAAACATGGCTGCCTTAAAAAAATCAAAATAAAACAACAAAAAGTCAAAACCTAATACAATGATGGCATCTGACCCTCTATAGCACAAATATAGCTAGTAGCAATGTGATCGATGAAGACCAATGAGGTAATGAGAATTTAAATAACCTTCCTGTTTAATCAAATTTCCTTTGCTAAAACAGGGTACAAAAAATTGTTTGATAGTATACAGGCCCAGCGATATGGGCATTGCCCACCCACAGAGTCAGCCATGCCCCGCCTGGATTGGAAGCTGTTTGTTGTTTTTATCTTAAAGTGGCCAACTCTCTGTTATTCCTATATCGGTTTGATACAGTAAGGGTTTCTGCACTTCCCATATCTGTGCCTTCTGTCATTTTTTTTCAGCAGTTAAAACTGTTTAACCTATTTTTAACACGCCGTAACCTACTTTTCCGAGCCACCTTTAAGCGCATCATGAGCACTAAGACACTCGCGCTGGGTTTACACCTGTGCGGCAGTAAAGGAGACCTGCTGCTGCTGGGCAGAGCTACTCAGATGTGTGTTAGAATCATGGCAGCAAACCAGTAAAACACAAAGAACTTTGCACAGTTTTTTTCCTCCCAAACTAATTGACTGAGTTGAGTAATGTTAGCTAAAAGATGATTAGCTAATACCAATACAGTACCTTGAGCTTGTTGATAAGTAGCCTCTAGGCTACTGGTGTTGTTGTCTATGTTCAAAAGTGGGTAGTACTTGATACATTCCCTTGAGTAACTTTTTTGGAAAAAAAGTTACTTATAAGGGTAGTTTTACTGCACTATACCTTTTTCTTTTACTTGAGTAATATTATTATTGCTACATATTTATTTTGCACCCCAAAATAAGCCAATGCCCCCCTGTTAAACTCGTCTGGAGCCGGGGCTGATAGTATATGTAAGAGGGTTTGTAAGTTTTGGTCCCTGGCCTCTCATACATCTCTTCCACACAAGCAGAAACAGGATGTCCTGATGTTACTGCACACAACACACAACCTTTGACAACACAATGGACCTTTCATGCTCATCTCACCATTATAGTGCAGCTAGAATGACCCAAACCTCGCAGCATATATAAAAGGCTACAGAATTTCTCTGTACACTCTGTCAATTTAAGTCTGGGTTTGAGCTCTAGTATGCTAACGCACAGTATGCTAACGCACAGTAAGCAGCAGTACTTCAACTAACTGACTAAAAATAAACCCCCTACCTTGGCTCGGGTTCAAAGAGACTCTTACTCTCAAAGACGAACCTAAAAATAATCTCATTTCACTGCTTTGATGCTGATGACAAAATAAATATATACATTTATATCCATCCATCTTCTTCAGCTTATCTAGGATCGGGTCGCAGGGTAGCAGCCTGTGAAGGGAGGCCCAGACTTCCCTTTCCCCAGCCTGTTGGACTAGCTCCTCCAGGGGAACCCCAAGACGTTCCCATACCAGCCAAGAAACATAGTCCCTCCAGCGTGTCCTGGGTCTTCCCCTGGGCCTCCTCCCATTGGGACGTGCCCAGAACACCACACCAGGGAGGCGTCCAGAAGGTGTCCTGACTAGGTGCCCGAACCACCTCCACTGGCTCCTCTGAATGTAGAGAAGCAGTAGCTCTACTCTTGAGTCCCTCCTGGATGACTGAGCTTCTGATCCTATGTCTAAAGGACAGCCCAGACATGCTATACAAGCATTTTGTCCGCTTGTATCTGTGACTTCGTTCATTTGGTCATGAGTTTTGGGTCATGACCATAGATGAGGGTAAGAACGTAGATTGACCGGTAATTCGAGAGCTTCGTTTTTTCGCTCAGCTCTCTCACGACAGACCGGTACAGTGCCCATTTCACTGCAGAGGCTGCACCGATCCATCTGTCAATCTCCTGCTCCATGTTTACTTCATTCGTGAACAAGATCCCAAGATACTTAAACTACTCCACTTAGGGAAGGACATCCTCCCTGACTGAGAGAAGGCACTCTACCCTTTTCTGGCTCAAGACAATGGCCGCTGATTTGGAAGCACTGATCCTCATCCCAGCCAAAAGCTAAATGGACAAAGAAGGACCAATTGGCATGTGGACCTATTGGTGTCTTTAATAGGTCCACATTAAAGATCTATTAGTGTCTTTAATATATAAAGACATTAATAGGTCTTTATACATCATCATCATCATGATGATGAAGGACACGGGAGATGGAGGAAGGACATTGGAGATGGAAGAAATTCCTGAGAGGATTGCTGAAAACTTTGTGTAGTTCCACAGTGATGTTCACATTTTACTTCTACCCACTAGTCTTTTCTACGGTACAAAATCATTATTACAGTGATTTTAACTAAAATGTATCACATTTTAAACCCAAAACTATAAATGAGAAAAGATCATCATTGGGTTTGTTATTATTGCTATTGTCAAATAGCAATGCTCTACACTGTTTGTTTCTGTGTTTAACCTGATAACTAAACCTTGGGTTCTCATCTATTGGCAGCATTGTTGAGGCAATTTCACAAACTTGCCTGATTCAAGTTTGTGAAACTGGTATCGGGCAACATTGTAATTCAGGAATTACTATGGTGCAGATTTTTATGATATCATAATTGTAATACATTATACATTAATGAACGTAAAATTTGCTACATTCATTATGTCGGATTTGGTTGAGACAGAAAGAGGAATGAAGCTCAGTTCAGCGATGATGATCATTTCTCTTCAGGTTTGGTTCAGGGTCATGTGAAAGGTGAGAGAGTACAGTTCTTACCTGGGTCATGGTTTTCAGCAGGAAATCCTCTCACTGTTAGTACTCTGCATCATCAGCTGTGAGCCTGGGATGTTGGAGGTTACACATTTCACTGCCGTAATGCTTACGACACTAAAGTGTTGGTAACCCACACGCTGTAGCACATATCCTCCTCTGGAAAGCCTGTCCTCCTGCTCCAGCTTTTCCCTTTTCCTCCCTTTCTGATCACCTACTTCCTCTCCACAGTGTCTGTAGTTTAGCAGTCTGTTTTGCTCACAACTGAAACAAGGAGAATATGATGGTGTTCCCTTTATTCCTGCTTGGTTTTAATCTCTGCTCACTCCCTACCCTCCTCCTCCTGCTCACTCAGCTCTCTCTCTCTGCTGTTTCGCCTCCTCCTCCCCCTGTAAAACCTCCTGCTGTTTTGCTCTCCCTCACAGCATTAGGAACTCAGAGAGAAGGGAGGGGGAGGGATAAGAGGGATGTGTGTGTTGGCGTGTACCATGTGACCTTATGGTGTTTTGGATTCACCCAGCAGCTGTCATTCTGTTCTCATAGGTTTACACACTGATGTGGATGTGGGTTTCTGGAAAAACACTGACAGTTAGCTAGTTCTCTGTTAGGAAGTTCCATTTTAGTTTGCTAACACCCAAGTAAACTGAAGATAACATTGTTGTGCAGCAGCTAGATGGCAGCATGGTGTGAACATGTCTCTGTCCTGTGTTTGAGGGTAGGAGGCATAAATCCAATAAGCTGTTCTGGGAGACAGAATAACTAAAAATGTACATGTTTGGCCTGAGAAAGGTACAAGACTAAGTTATTTTGAGTAAACTAGATTTGAATAGTTTTGTTACTGAAGTGAATGCTTCAGCTCAGCAGTGCGCATGCGCAGTAAAGTCAAGGAAGCTTGTTTGTAGACTTGCACATTGGAAGAAACAGAGCTTCTCTAAAGGTGAGTTATTCACCTTCAGTATATTTTCATGTGTTATGTATGTGTTATTTGCTACTGGCATGTATGGATACAGGTTGGGGTTAGGTTTAAAAGATGTTGCATGAAAGTCTTTGCAGGCAAATATGCTATTGTTAGCATGGGCTCACTGGTAGTGTTGGACTAGCTCCTCCAGGGGAACCCGAAGACGCCACTTTTTGATGGTTTCGGTCTCGTCTTGGACTTGGCCGCATTTGGTCTTGGTCTTGGTCTCGGACATTGAGGATTCGGAATTTTATTTCAAGACCGATCAAATGTCACTAAATTGTCACCATATTGTCCAGTTTACTTGTCAACATTCTTGTTTTCACTGGATGCAAAACATACTGATTCAAATCCAAGAAATAACGCAACTTACTAATTATGTGTTTTTGCCTCCCCATTTAACTCGCATGTGGCACTCTGAAACAATGCCCATCTAATCATCGGTAATAAATATAAGAATCTGTAAATCATAAAAAAGCATACTGACATGTAAATTCAGCAGCGCTTCGATTTCAGAGACAGTGGGGACTACGTCCAACTTTTAGCGTCACTTTGGAAGGGAAGCTCAAAGAAAGGTAAGCTATGTGGAATTGATGTTAGCAAACAATTAAATAACTTCCTAACGATAACCAACCGCTTTGACTCCTTCCAGTCTGGTTTTGTGCTCACCACAGTACTGAGACTGCCCTTGTAAAAGTGATCAATGATATCCATATAAATACGGACTGTGGGAGAACCACAGTGTTGGTTCTGTTGGACCTCAGTGCAGCTTTTGACACTGTGGACCATGACATCTTACTGAATCGACTGGAGAGTTGGGTCAGACTCTCCGGTCCAGTGCTCAACTGGTTTGAATCTTACATAAAGAACAGGGATTTCTTTGTTTCAATTGGAAACTTCTCATCAAAGAGGTCAAAGATCACATGTGGGGTACCCCAAGGTTCAATCCTAGGACCACTCTTATTCAATATTTATATGCTCCCACTAGCTCAGGTTATTACAGGAAATAACATTAGCTACC